>PVHP010038917.1:0-16555 GCA_004024765.1 Zapus hudsonius | reverse complement strand
GAGAGAGAGAGAGAGAGAGAGAGAGAGAGAGAGAGAGAGAGAGAGAGAGAGAGAATGGCCATGCCAGGGCCCCCAGCTGCTGCACACAGGACTCCAGATGCATGCACCACTTTGTGCATCTGGCTATACGTGGGTACTGGGGACTTGAACTTGGGTCATTAGGCTTTGCAGGTAAGTGCCTTAACCACTGAGCCTTCTCTTTACCCTTGTTCCATATTTCTGTTCTACATTCTTGTCTTCAGGCTTTTAGGTGGCATGGTAGATAGAATGCTGCTTTATCATGGGACTGCATCTACTGAGGAAAAAAAGGAGAAAGGAAAAAATATATAATTGTTGATAAAGAACATTTATTTGTTTGTTTGTTTGTAAAGAGAGAGAGAAATAGAGAGAAACTTTAAATATCATAAATCCCATTTGTCAATTATTGTGATTGCTTTGATATTATTGGACTCCCCCTCAGAAAGTCATTCATTGTGCTTATATCTTTTTATTTTGTTTTATTTTTGGTTTTTTGAGGTAGAGTCTCACTCTAGCCCAGGCTGACTTGGAATTCACTCTGTAGTCTCAGGCTGGCCTTGAACTCACGGTGATCCTCCTACCTCTGCCTCCCGAGTGCTGGGATTAAAGGCGTGAGCCACCACGCCTGGCTTCATTGTGCTTATATCTTGGAGTGTTATTTAAAAATGTTTTTTTCATTTCTTTATTTGCAATCAGAGAAAGAGAGAGAAAGAGAGAGAGAGAGAGAGAGAGAGAGAGAGAGAGAGAGAGAGAGGTATACCATGGCCTCTTAGCCATTGCAAATGAACTCTATGCATGGGCCACTTTGTGCATCTGGCTTTACATGGGTACTTGGGAAATGAACCAAGGTCCTTAGGTTTTGCAGGCAAGTGCCTTAACCACTGAGCCATGTCTCCAGCCCTTGAAGAACATTTTATCACAGGGAACTTCAGCCGTATACCAGGAAGTAGACAGGTAAGTGTAATGAAGGTTGGGCATGTATCTACGTCCTAACACAGATAAATTAACGCGGGCATAAAGCTGGGGATGCAGCTCAGTGGAGAGGACTTACCTGGCATTTGTGAGAGCCTGGATTCAACCTCTCGTGCTGCAATTAATAACTGATGCATGCATTCAAGCATGCATCAATATATAAATAAATGCATTGAACACCGGGTACCCATCACAGAGGTTCAACAATTTTCAAATCCTATCTAAGCTCATTTATCCTGTTATTCTCCCATTCCAGAGATATTCTGAAGCCAGCCCTGGCCATCATTATCATTTCATTTTCACACATTTTAGTATACATCACTAAGAAGATTTAAGGGCAGACACCCACTGAATACTATCAAATATCGGATATTGTTATTAATATATTTTTAAAAATACAAATAGATTTTTCAAATCCAGGTACCCTGCTAAGGATTAATAGGACTTTTAAAAGTATTTTTATTTATTTATTTGCAAACAGAGAGACACACAGAGAGAGAAAGAGAGAGAGAGAGAGAGAGAGAGAGAGAGAGAGAGAGAGAGTGCCCTCCAGGACGTCCTGCCACTGCAAACAAACTTCAGACACAGGTGCCACTTTGTGCATCTGGCTTTATGTGTATGCTGGGCTGGCAGGCTTTGGAAGCTGGTATTGTGCCTTTAACCACCGAGCCTTCTCTCCAATCCAGGGTATGGCTTTTTAAAGTTTAATTTTTTTTGTTTACCTTCATTTAGTTTTATTTCTAATGGACACATAATACTTGTACAAATGTATGGATGCAATGTAATATTTTATACAAGTGCACTGTATAGTGATCAAACCAAAGTAGTTACATGGATTTTATGTTTTTGTTTTTTGTGTGGGGTGGTATTTTTAAACATTATATATTTTTAAATTTTATTATATTTAATTTTTTAATTTATACATATATGTGTATATTACACACACACACACACACACTAGCCAATTATACTGTTTTATTCCCTCACCTCCTGTTCCTATTTCCCTTTCCCTGGGGCCCTCCTCTGACCATGAAGGCTGGTTACCCATCACAGAGGTTCAACAGTTTTCAAATCCTATCTAAGCTATGTAGTGGGGGGCTGTCGTGGTTTGATCCAGGTGTCCCCCACAAACGAATGAATGTGTTCTGAATGATCGATCCTCAGCTGATGGCAGTTTGGATTTTACAACCTCGATGGAGCTGTGTTGTTGGGGTGGGGCTTTTGGGGGTTATAAGCCAGCTTCCCCTTGCCAGTGTTTGGCACACCTTCCTGCCGCTGTTTGCCCCTCTGCTCATGCCATAGTTTTCCCTGCCAGGATGGAGTCTCCCCTCGAGTCCGTAAGCCAAATAAACCCATTCCTCCACAAGCCACTTTTGTTTGGGTTCTTTCTGCGCAGCAACTAGAAAGCTGACGGCAACAGGGGCTATGCCTCAGGGTATTCATATCCACTCTGTGGCTCTTAAAAACTCTCTGCCCCCTCGTCTGTAGTTAAGACAAAAATTTTTAATTGACAATTAAAATTTTTTTTATTTTCAAGCAGAGGGAGAAGGAGAGAATGGGCGCACCAGAACCTCTAGCCACTGCAAATAAACTCCAGATGCATGTGCCACTTTGTACATCTGGCTTTACATGGGTACTGGGGAATTGAACCTGGGTTGTTAGGCATTGCAGACAAGCGCCTTAACCACTGAGCCATGTCTCCATCCCCAAAATGGACAATTTTTATACATATCTATGTGTATTTTGATAAGTCCTCCCTGATACATTTCTTGCCTCCCATACTCTTTCTACAGAATCCATTCTTCTTTCCAAGCAGGCCCTCTTTCTACTTTAATTTCTTTCTTTCTCTTGTCTCCTCCTTCGCCATCTATGACAGAATAGTGATGGTCCCAGTGCTGTGCAGGTAATGAAAGCTGCTGCTGGGAGGTCATGAATGTGACAGTTAATTCATGCCATCCTCTGGCTCTTCCATTCTTTGCATCCTCTCAGAACCTTGGAGAGGGTGATGTAGATGTCTCACTTAGTGCAGAGCATTCAATAGTCACTTCTCCTTGGCACTCTGGTGAGTTCCCAGTCCCCCCTGGGAGTCACCACCAACTGCAAAAAGAAGGTTCTCTGACCAAAGCCAAGACAGCACTGATTTATGAACATATGCAGAAATGTTTAGAAGGCAATTTGAGAGACACAACATATCAGTTTATTGTGAAAGCAGTGACAAATTCCCTTCTAAGGCCTGCGATCTTCCGGGCCATAAGCACCATAGACTTTTTTTTTTAAGGTAGGGTTTCACTCTAGCCCAGGCTGACCTGGAACTCACTCTGTGGATCCAGAGAGCTGCTAGGTAGGACTGTTCATGACTTTTCTCCATTCTCCATCTGCCGCCTGCATAGCATCCTCTGACATGAAACATAGCCAGTCTGAGACTGGTCTGATTGGTCAGAACTGGGTCACATGACTATCCCTAGTTGCAATGTAGGATAGGGAAATTAAATATCATGTAAGGTGCCCAAGCTTGGAGATGGGCCCCATTTGTAATAGGAAGTAAACCAGAGCTCTCCAAGGAAGAAAAATCATGAGGTGTTGTGTAGACAGTGCAAATTAATACAAGTTCATGATTAATGCAAATGATAAGTGTTTTTTGTTTTTCTTTTTGAATATTTTATTTATTTATTTGCAAGCAGAGAGAGAGAGAGAGAGAGACAGAGAGAGACAGAGAGAGACAGAGAGAGAATGGGTGCACCAGGGCCTCCAGCCACTAGAAACAAACTCCAGATGCATGCACCACTTTGTGCACCTGGGTTTCCGTGGGTACTGGGGAATCGAACTTGGCTCCTTCTGCTTTGCATGCAAGTGCCTTAACTGTTGAGCCATCTCTCCAGCCCTTTAAGTGTTCTTTATAAAGCATTATGACAAAGGTAAATCTGTAGGTGACTTTTAGAAATTGGCCAAATGCATTTTTGTGATCGAAATAAGTCCACTTGTATGTAGTGCATATTGTGGTATAAATGAACATCTCAGATACAAAAATGTCACTTTTCTGATATTTTTTCTTAAAACAACTTAATCTTCTAAAATAATTCCTTAGTTTCTCAATCTGCTTGTGCTTGACATGCTGAAAGGAATATGTTCCTAGGATTTTTGAGAATCCTCTAATGAGTGCAGGCTGAGCAATGAACCTCATAGTTTCACATAAGAATAAGAATTAGGGAGATTTATCATAATTTGAAGAAGATGTTATTTGACTTTCTGACTAAATTTTCCTGTTCAGTTTTATGGCTCTTTATCAAGACACAAAGACTCTAATTTTTAAAAATATTTTAAATTTTTTGGTTTTTGAGGTAGGGTCTCACTGCAGCCCAGGCTCACCTGGAATTCACTATGTAGTCTCAGGCTGGCCTCAAACTCACAGCAATCCTCCTACCTCTGCCTCCCAAGTGCTGGAATTAAAGGCATGCACCACCATGCCCAGCTTAATTTTTTTTTCAAAACAAATGTTTCTATTCAAAATTTTCAGTGTAGAAAAGAGTAAAAGAAATTTAATTGTATAAGAAATTTAGCAGGGTGTGGTGGCTCATGCTTATAATCCCAGATCCTGGGAGGTTGAAGTAGGACTTCCATGAATTCAAGGCTAGTCTGAGTTAGAGGAAGACCCTGCCTCAAACAAGCAAACACAGAAGTATAAGAAATTTAAAGTATAAAAGTCATTAGCAATTTCTTATTCACTAGATAATAATTATCAACATTTTAGTGTAGTTCCTTCTGATCTTTTTCTGCACAAGTTTGAGTTTGATGTGCAAGCATGTATGTATAGGTCATACACATATGTCATATATGTGGTCATATATGTGGGCGGGCACCCAGAGGTTCATGCTGTGTGTCTTCCTTAGTCTCTCTCCACTTTATATTTTGAGACAGATTCTCACTGAGCCTAGAGTTCACTGATTCAGCCTGGCTAACTAACCAGCAAGCCCTGGGGATTTCCTGTCTCTGCCTCTCTGGCCATGGGATTACAGCTGAATGCCACAGAGCCCAAGGTTTTCACATAGGCACTGAGGTCCAGACTCAAGTCCTCATGTTTGCTGGACAAATACTTTGCCCACTGAGCTATCTCTCCATCCCCCTTCCAATCTTTTAAATATTCACATAGTCTTTTTTTTAAAGAAAGTTGAGCTAAGAGTGTATATTTAATTTTTGTCATGAATTTTCCTTTGCAGAGTAAGGTAAACAGCAAACTACTGGACTGTTGGTAAGTTTTTCTTTTCTTTTTAAAATATTTTATTTATTTCCATGCAGAGAGAGAGAGAGAGAGAGAGAGAGAGAGAGAGAGAGAGAGAGAGAGAGAGAATATAGGCTCACCAGGGCTTCTAGCCACTGCAAGCCAACTCCAGACACATGCACCACTTCGTGCACCTGGCTTTATGTGAGTACTGGCAATTAAACACAGGTTGTTAGGTTTTGCAGGTAAGTGCCTTAACTGCTGAGCCATCTTTCCAGCACTGGGCATGGTGGTACACCCCTTTAATCCCAGTACTTTGGAGGCAGAGGTAGGAAAATTTCCATGAGTTCAAGGCCACCCTGAGACAACATAGTGAATTCCAGGTCAGCATGGGCTATAGCAAGACCCTATCTTGAAAAAAAAAAAAAAGCTAAGGTTGCATGCAGCCCTACGGGAGAGAGAAGTCATCAACACAGGGGACAGCAGAGGACTTGCAAGCCTTAAGACTAGCCAGCCAGGCCAAATGTGCCAACCGGTGCAACAGTGGCACGTCTGTTGTGGGGGAAAACAACTGCTGTCTTGGTGGACTGGAGGCCTGCTCCACGGGAGGGAATTCATTCCTGGTCCTGAAGACCTAGTCAAAAGCCTATGGCTGGGGAGGTCATGAGCCCTGGGGAGTAACATGGGCTGTTTTCTGGCTAAATTATTATGTCTGCTGCCTTATAAGCAGTTTTTACATGCAGATACCCACATATTAATGCTCCTCTCACTCTTGTCTAGAGAAGCTTCTCTTTTTCAGATGGTGGTGACCACTGGGATAACTCAAAAGACACCATAGTGCTAAGAAGAAGTGACAGCAGAGTGTTCAGCACTGGGACATCTCTATCACACTTCCCAAGGCTCAGGGTCTATTGGGGAAGAGGTGGAAGAAAGATTGTAAGAGCCAAAGGAAGGGGAGGACTGCTTAGAATGCAAACTTCCAGACACAAAATGGTCTTGATATTCATGACTTCACAGAGGCTGAAACTACCTACACAAGACATTCATAATGGGAGGAAAAGAAGATGACATCAAAATAAAATGGACCCTGATTGAAAAGGGGAGGGGATATGATGGAGGGTGGATTTGAGAGGGGGAAGATGGGGGTAGAGAGGGAATTATCATAGTTTATTGTCTATAATTATGGAAGCTGTCAGTAAAAAGTTAATAAAAATTAAGTTATTTATTTGAGGAAGAGACAGAGAAAGAGGCAGACAGAAAGAGTGAGTAGACAGGCCAGAACCTCCTGCCTCTGCAAACAAACTCCAGACACATGAGACACTTTGTGCATCTGGCTTTATACGGGTACTGGGGAATCAAACCCAGGCCATCAGGTTTTGTATGCAAGTGCCTTTAACCATTTAGCTGTCTCTCCAGCCCCCTTGATGATAGGCTTTTCAACACATGAACATGTACTCATAATTTGCTGTTGTAAATATTGCAAGAATCATCTTCATAAATATTTTGAGGGATTTCCATTTTAATTATTACTGTTTTAAGAGAGTATTAAAGGTTTAATTTCTGATCCTAAACAGTTTTGAAGCTTTTGATAAACACGCACTGTGATGATTTCAATATGATTTGCCCCACCAAATTCAAGCTGAGATGTAATCCCCGTGGTATGGCGTTAAGAGGGTAGAACCTCGGGAAGGTGATGAGAATTAGAGATTTAAGATTGAGCCCTCATGATTAATCATGGTGGCTTTACAAGAGGGAGAGAAGCCTGACATCTACATGTATACATGTACACATGCACACACATGCGCGCGCGTGCACACACACAGAGGCCAATACATACATAAATAATAACCTTTTAAAAATAGAGTATGCTTGAGGCTGCTGGAGTTTATTTCCCTCCGAACTCACATGAATAGCTGGGTGAGGCCACCCAAGTCTGTAACCCCAATATGCTGAGGGCGAGGAGATCAGAGAATCAATGGGGTTTGCTGTCCCCATAATGGAAAGTGATGAGAACTCTGAGTTGAGGGAATAACCTTTTCTCAAGGAAATAGGATGAAGGACACCTGCTGTCCTCCTCTGGCCTCTGCATGCATGCAGATGTCGCACATATCTGCACACACATGTATACATGCATATACACCATACATAAGCACACCACACACCACATATAAAATAGGGTTAATAAGGACTGATGACAATGATTTAAAACATTTTTATTTATTATTTATTTGCAAGCAGAGAGAGGGAGAGAGAGAGGGAGAGAGAGAGAGAGAAAGAATGGGTGCATCAGCGTCTCTAGCCACTGCAAACAAACTCCAGATGCATGTACCACTTTGTACATCTGACTTTTTTGGAATTTTTTAATTTTTAAATATTTATTTATTTATTTATTTGCAAGCAGAGAGAGACAGAAGAGAGACAGATAGAAAGAATAGGTGCACCAGGGCCTCCAGCTGCTGCAAAATGAACTCCAGATGCACGCCCCACCTTGTGCATCTGGCATTAAGTGGGTACTGGGGAATGGTCCTTAGGCCTTGGAGGCAAGTGCCTTAAGCACTGAGAAATATCTCCAGCCCCAATGAATGTTTTTTATATATCTTTATTATGAATAAGTATATACATTGTATGATCAAATCTTGTGAAGGTGTCCCCATTTCTCTCCTCTCTGTCCTCTACCCACTGGGGTCCTTCCTCGGTGCGCATACTGGATCTGCCCATAGGTTAGGGGTTATGAACTGCACCAGAGGGAGCCAGGTTTTCTTTTTTTCTTCCCCCTTTGTATATTGTTGCTGAGGGGGTCAATGTCTCTGGATATTCTCCCCCATCATGGCTCTTACAATCTTTCTGCCCCCTCTTCCACTCAGTTCCCTGAGTCATAGTGGGTGAGCTTTAAGTCTGCTTTATTGTTGAGATCTTAAGTATCTCTGGATCTTTGCCCTGAGTTGTGTTGGGTATCACTGGTGTCTGTCTCCTTTGACCTTTCATGGGTTATCAGACTTGCTGTGATGATTGGTCTCCTACTTGTCTTGGCACTTTCTCTTAGGTTTCATTAGGCCCTGTGTGAAGGCTAGGTGTGGTTTGTCTCCTGCCAGGATGTCAGCCTTTATCCAATGACTTGTTGGTGGAATTGAGTTATCCTCTCTCAATGCCTTCTGAAAAACACAAACAGAATCTTCATCGGAGAGTGAGATCAATATAGGTCAAATTGCTATTTTGGCTAGCTCCTACTGGGTGTAGCCTCTCCGTAGCTCTCTGGTAGTGGGAATTTCCCCTAGGAGCCCGAGTTCTTGGTCCCCCTAGGATTTTGCCATGGATCCCAGTTCCAGTTAAGAGTTTCTTGCCACTAAGTGGATCTCTTAGCCAATCAATAAGCCGTTGATTACCCTCCTTGGTTTAGTGCCACTATTGCACAGATGAGCATTTCTTGATTTGCTGGTCTCTTCCATATAGCTGTGTACATCTGACTTTTTGAGAAATCAAATTCATGTTGTTAGGCTTTGCAAGGAAGTGCCTTAACTGCTGAGCCATCTCTCCAGCCTGGCTGACAATGACTTATTGAGATTGTTGCTAATTTTTGTCCTGCTGTGTCATGGTTTGATCCAGGTGTTCCCCACAAACAAATGAATGTGTTCTGATAGATCGATCCTCAGCTGACGGCAGTTTGGGTTTTACAACTTTGATGAAGCTGTGTTGTTGGGGGTGGGCTTATGGGGGTTATAAGCCAGCTTCCCCTTGCCAGTATTTGGCACACCTTTCTGCCACCGTTTGCAGTGCTGTGGCAGAGGTGATATCCACCCCTCTGCTCATGCCATCGTTTTCCCTGCCAGGATGGAGTCTCCCCTTGAGTCTGTAAGCCAAATAAACCCATTCTTCCATAGCTGCTTTTGTTTGGGTTCTTTCTAGCAGCAACTAGAATGTTAACCGCAACATGCTGTAATGTTCTGGCTTGAGAATAGAGTACTCAAAAGATGAACTTTGTTGTGTTTGTTTGTTTAATGCCACATAAGACAATATTTGTACCTGAAGCCAAAGGAAAGACATTTCAGGACCCCAATAAAGGAAGGTAGTGGCCATAAGACTTCTTGGGGAGGGGAAGAGCTTGTGTTGCATGGCCAGGGCTTTGCATGGGTCATTAGGGGGAGTTGAGCACCTATGATTCAATTATCCAAAGCACCTCCTCCATTCCTTTGGGGAAGTGATGCTTGGAGCATCTACACCCAGGGCCACAGGCAGGACTGGAGGTGACGTTCCTTGATACCTTCACACGCTGAAGTGGGGTTTAATAGTGAGGATTTCAAAGTCTTAGATCTGGGCGGATGGTGGGGGGATGCCTGCTACACCTGTGGAGAGGGGAGTAAAAAAACCTCACATCTGCCTATACTTCTTTTTCAAAATATTTTTTATTTATTTGCAAGCAGAGAGAGAGAGAGAGAGAGAGAGAGAGAGAGAGAGGAGAAGAGACAGAGAAAATGGACACGCCAGGCCTCTAGGTGCTACAAGTGGACTCCAGATGCATCTGCCACCTTGTGAATCTGGCTTTATGTGGGTACAATCGAACTTGGGTCTCTAGGCTTTGCAGGCAAGCACCTTAACTGATGAGCCATCTTTCCATTCTAGCCTATACTTCCTTTAATGTGCTTCTTATAGTTACCTTCTCATTGCTGGGATAGAATACTTAACCAAAAGCAGCTGTTGGGAGGTGTGGTAGTTTGAATGGCCCCATAGACTCAGGTATTTTATTAAAGTTAAGATTGTAACTTGGGTTTCCATACAACAGGCTGGAGGAGGTGTCTCTGGGATTGGATCCTAGAATGTGTCCTAGAAGAATCTTGATTCTAACTCAAAGGTGTGTCCATAGCAGTTTAAGCTCTGGTGATTCATGCTTCTATTAGTATTTGTGGTGCTGACTGTTGATGGTTTCCCTCTGCTTGGATCTGTGAAAGGGAGCCAGCTTCTTCCACCACTGATGGAACTTCTCCTGGATCTGTAAGCTTGAAATAAACCCCTTCCTCCCATAAACTGAGTCTGGTTGAATGTTTGTCCCAATAACATGGAACTGACTACACTAGGAGGAAAGATTCTTTATTTTGTCTCACAGTTATGGGGGTAGAGGAGAGCATGGCATGAGCAGAGTCTGGACATCACCTGTACCACAGCAGGTGGGAAACAACAGAAGGAGAGTAAGCAAAGGGGAGCTGGCTATGACACCCCTAAGCCCACCCCCAACAGTACACCTCCTCCAGCAAGGCTCCAACTCCCAAATTGCCATCAGCTGGGGACCAAGAATTCAGGAAACTTGAGTTTATGGAGGACACCTGATTCAAACCTGTGAGTCTTGCTTCCATCTCTGAGACCCTGGTCCAGGCAGATTATAAAGGGCTAATCAGAATGTATGCTTCAGAATCAGTGTTGAAAATGTGAAAGGCCTCCTTTCAAGAACAGCTGCTATTCACAGCCAGAGAGAGAAGGTAGCAAAGCCCAGGAGAACCAGAGGAAGAGGTAGAGAGATTGACCAGAAACCCCTGGATCCAGTCTGACTTGAACCTGGAACTTTCCCAGTGGTAACACTTGAACCAGTAACTCCTTTGTTTTGCACAGTTTATCTCATTATAGGCTTTTGTTGCTGGTAATGAAAGGCATCTCACCACTCCTATTTGCTGTGATTATTTAATTTGAGTTTTTAAATAGTGTATTAGAAGCCAGGCACACCTTTAATCCTAGGACTTTGGGGGCTGAGATAGGAGGATTACCTTTTTGAGGTCAGCCTGTAGCTATAGAGTGAGTTCCAGGTCAGCATGGGCTAGAGTGAAACCCTGCCTTAAAAATTACAAAAATAAATACATAAAAGCATATAAGATGGCCTTCATTTCTTTCAGGCCCTGAACATAAGACTTTATGAATAGCAAATATCATTATTAGAGATCTTTAAAGTTTTCCTTTGTTTCATTTATATACTTCAGAATGAGCATACTTTATTAAATTTTAATTTCTCTCCTTTTCTCCCTCCCTCCATCCTTCTCTTTCTCTTTTTCCTCTATTTCTTTTAAAAAGTACTTTTATTTGAGAGAGGGAGGCAGAGAGAGAGACAGAGAGAGAGAGAGAGAGAGAGAGAAAATGGATGCACCAGAGCCTCCTGACTCCAGACACATGTATCACTTTGTGCATCTGGCTTTTCATGGGTAATGGGGAATCAAACCCAGGCTGTCAAGCAAGTACCTTTAAACACTCAGCCATCACTCCAATCCATCCTTCTTTCCTGCCTTCATTTCACTCTCTTTCTTTCTCTTTGAGAAAGAGGCAGATAGACAGAATGGGCACACCAGGGCCTCCAGCCACTGCAAACAAACTCCAGACGCAAGTGCTATCTTGTGCATCTGACTTTATGTACTGGGGTACTGGGGAATTGAACCTGGGTACTTAGAATTTTCAGGCAAGCACCTTAAACACTTAGCCATCTCTCCAGCCCCCAGACCCCCTTCTTAATAGGCTCTATCTAGCTCGGGGTGACCTTGACCTTACAATTCTTCTGTCTCCACCTCCCCAGAGCTCTCATGACAGGGGTCACAGGGCACACCATCATGCCTAGCTCTTTTAATTTCTTTTGTACCAAAATAAACACAGCCCCATAACAGACCCTGTGTTGTTGTTCTTTGAACATTTGTTTGTGTGATTGGAAACATGGAAGGATTTAGGAGAAGATTGGTTGATGGGCTCTGTGTGTTTTCTATGGCTGTATAGCAAACTGGACGCTTAAAGCAACAGAAGCATATTGTTTCCCAAATCTGGAGTTGGAATCCAAAATCAAAGTAAAGGCGATGCCATGATCCCTCCAGACCTGGTAGGGAATTCTTTGCCCACAATTCCTAGTTCCACGATGTGATGGTTAGGTTTTGTTGTCAACTTGATCTTTTTAAATATCTTTGGTGGGTCTCTGAGGATGTTTACAGGAAGGCAGCCTCTCAGTAGGGGGAAGGATATAAGGAAGTTCAGGAGAGCTAGAAATGAACATCTCTTCCTGTGTGGGCAGTGCAGGAAGGAAATTCCAGAGACTCAGGAAGTCATTAAGCCTGGAATAGGGTTGCAAGACCTCTGCGGTAAGGCTATATAAAGGGGAAGGAAATTTCTCTCCCTTAGCCCTCCTGCCTGTTTGCTATTGTGTGTGGTGATGGGTTTCTCTCTCCGCTTCAGCTTGGACCTGTGAAAGGCTTGAACCTGTGAAAGGGGGCAAGCCGCTTTCATCATTATGGAAATTCCCCTGGATCTGTAGCTTCAAGAAATTCTTTCCTCCCATAAACTGTGCCTGTTTGGAGGTTCATCCCAGGGGTGTGTGGCTGACTAGGACACATGGCTTCTACACGCATCAGCATTAGGCAGTTCACATGGATTTCTTCTTCACATTATTTTTTCTGTCCAGAGTTCCTTTTTTTATTGTCCATAATGAGTTACATTGTTTAGTGGGCCAACACCTTTTTTTCAAAGGGGACTTATTATCATATTGGATTCAGATCCACTGTAACTGTAACAACTTCATTTTAACTTGATTTCTTCTGTAAAGTTCTCCACCCCCCTGCCCCCTCCCAAACACACACACACACACACACACACACACACACACACACACACACACACACACCCTTGTAACTGAGGTCACATTCCGAAGTACTTTGGTGTGGTTTGAATGAAATGTACCCCATAGGCTTATGTGTTTTGAATATACTTTATCCCCAGCTGATGGAAGTTTGGAAAGTTGTGGGGCCAGTGGGAGGTGGAGCCTGCTGGAGGTGGAACTTGGGATTTATTTGTCCAGCCCTACTGAGTGTTGGCTAGGTAACACACTTAGCTTGATACTTCTGTGACAAGATGTGTTAAGACTATAGCCTGTCTTTTTTTGACATTATCTTCATCAGTTCAAACCCAAAGAAGCACCAATTAGTTTTACTAGTAGATAAAGTAGATCCTTTGGGAAGAAGGCATAGTACCTCCTCCCATCCTTACATTTAGACCCTGGTAATATATATTTTCTGTTCCTCCCATCGAGACTCCAGTCTACTTCCAACTCTGTTGTAGTCTGGCCTGACAATGTGCTGCTTTAATCAACAAAATGTACTGGAAGTGATAGTCTATGTAGCTGTTATCTTATTGCTGGGAAATAAGATGCCTGACCAGAAGCTGCTTATGGAAGCAAAGTGTTTATTTCCAGCTTATAGTTTAAAAAAATATATATATATACATACATGCACATTTGTTTATTTATAAGGAGAGAGAGAGAGAGAGAGAGAGAGAGAGAGAGAGAGAGAGAGAGAGAATGGGCATATATATCGGGGCCTCTTGCCACTGCAAACTCCAGAAACATGCATCCGGATACTTTATACATTTGGCTTCATGCGGATGATCAGGCTATGTGAGCAAGCACCTTTAATTGCTGAGCCATCTCTCCAGTCCCAGCTTACTGTTTTGTGGAGAATTTTCATAAGTGGGGAAAGCATTGCAAGAGCAACTAGCCAGCCATCACATCTCCACATCAGCATGGAGGAAGTAGACAGAGAACCTGAGTGTGGCAAGCAGGGCTGGGCTATAACACCTCAATGCTTACCTCCAGCAAGGTTCCACTTCCCAAAGGCTCCACAACCTTCCCAAACAGTGCCACCAACTGGGGAGCCACATGAGGGCATGGGGGGCATTTTACATTCAAGCCACCACATTCCACAACCACTTACACCTGCTCAATCAAGGTCTCAAGATGCCTTGTAGCTTTTGCTCAATCTTTTATTATCTAGAGATCTTCTTGTGAATAAATCTAAGACAGGCTTCTGTAAAGAAAAGGGATGGTCAAGCATCAGCCAAGACCACTTGCTAAGCATGTGAGTGAGGACACCATGGACCATCTTGTACCAGTTCACCTGATTGGTGCTGGAAGCTACAGGTATAACCTCACATGAAGCCAGCAGAAGAACTTCCCTGCTGAGCCCAGCCTTGTCTGCTGGTCTATAACATCAAGAATGAATTAAATATATGTTGTTTTAAGCTACTAAATTTTGGAGTGCTCTGTTGCCCACCAATAATGACTGCTATAATATACTGGTGTCAGAGGCTTAAGTCGTTTCATGGCCTGAAAAGATTCATTTAATTTTTATGAAGTTCCTGATTTCTCCTTTGTAGGAGATAGCTACTTCACATACCTGTCACCATTTAGCCCATAAGTCTAGATTCCTGTTTTTAATTTCAATGGATAAAACCCCCTGCTACAAGAGACATGTGAGCAAGAAGAATGTACCAGCTTACATGATTGTCAAGTCCAGAGTTTGGTCTGGCTTCAAAGATTCAAATGAAGATATCAAGTGTTCCTTCCCCTCCCCTGCCAACCTGTTCTTTCTGCTTCCCTTTGGGTGTAGGTATCATTGCTAGGCAGACACATCCCAGCTGGGGCCTGTCCTACCACTCAAGTTATCCAGTCTGGAAAATTGAAGAGGAAAGACATTTTTATTAATTTATATTTATTTAATTTTTTATTGATATCTTCCATAAATATAAATAATATACCAAGACTGTAATTCGCTCCCACCACTCTTCCTTTCTCCCCTTCCAAATCCCCCCTCTACTAAACCCCATCTTCTTTCCAACTAGTCTCTTTTCTATTTAGATGACATCAAATTTCCCTCCCCCCTATTATGCAGGCCTCATCAGCCACTTCAAGGTCATGAGTACCATGGGCACTTTGTAAGCATCATAAGCACTCCTCCCCTTCCTTTGTCTCATATTCTTTCCATCACTTTTTCCATAATGGTCCCTGAGCCTTGTAGGATGTGATAGAGATGTCCCACTTAGTGTTGAACACTCCATTATTCCTTCTTCTCAGCAAGGAGAGAGGGAAAAAGAAGGAAGGGAGGGAAGGAGAGAGAAAGAGAGAAGGACAGAGAGGGAGAGGGAGAGAGAGAGGGAGAGAGAGGGGGGGGAGAGAGAGAGGGGGGAGGGAGGGAGGGAGAGAGAGAGAGAGACAACCAGAGAGAATGGGCATGCTAGGGCCTCCAGCCAGCCACTGCCAACAGACTCCGGATGGGTGCACCACTTGGTGCACCTGGCCTTACATGGTACTGAGGAATCAAACTCAGGTCCTTAGGCTTTGCAGGCAAGAGCCTTTACTGCTGAGCCATCTCTACAGCTCCTGATCAATGATTTTTTTTACAGTGTTTCATGTCATCCAAATTGGCCTCGACTCTTGATTTCAACCACTTCTACCTCTGAAACACTGAGATGCCAGGCTTGGACATTTAACCCTCACTGATCCAACTGGAAGCATGGGGATAAGATGCTTTCATGGCCAAGGCTGGATATCTATCCCTGATGAGCTGGTGAGGTACAGAGAATGAGCTAGGGGTAGGAGCTAAAAAACAAGCATAGACTCACCAAGACCATCTGGGACATTTTGTCTAGAGGAAAACCGGGCTGGTATTACTGGAAGAAATGGAAGCTGAGCAGCTAGGAAATAACAGATGTTCCCTCTCTATCGCATTGCTGGGTGAACAGATAACAGTAATAGCTTACATTTATTAAATGCTTATTAGGTAGCTGGCACCGCTCTAACTACTTTATGTATATTAATTCCTTTTAATCCTCTCAATTTAGGAGAAGATGCAGTTATTTTGCCACTTTGCAAATGAGGAAGGCAAGGCACAAAGTGGCTACTTGGTCTGTGGTGATGCACATATAAGTAATGTCAGAGCTCAGCCAAGTTGGTCCAAGAGCTGGTGCCCCTAGCCATCAGTTTGCAGGTGGTCCCTGACTTGGGATAGTTTAATTTGTGGTATTTTGACTTTCCAGTGGTAGGAAAGCTATCAGCATTCAGTGGGACCCACACTTTAAATTTTGAACTTTAGTGTGTGTGTGTGTGTGTGTGCGCGCGCGCGCGCGCGCGCACGCACGTGCGCATGAGTTTGCAGATGCATACACCCTGTTCTTACTCCATAGGAGAATGTTGGGTATCTTCCTTTGTCACTCATCCAAGTGTTTCCACGTGGGTGCTGGTGAATTGAATTCAGCTGGCCTTGAACTCCAAATGATCCTCTTAACTGTCTCCCAAATGCTGGGATTAAGGGCTTGGGCCAGCACACCTGGCCTTGTATTTCTTGAAACTAGATCTTGCTATGATGACCTCTAGTCAGTGGGGCTGGGAAGATGGCTCAGTAGTTAAAGGTGCTTGCTTGCAAAGACTGTGGATATGAATTCAATGCTCCTCAGCACCCACAAAAAGCTGGATGCAAAGTGGCCCATGTGCCTATGACAATGCATTCCTTTTCAGAGACCATGTCTCAAGGAAGGTAGAAGAAAAACACAACACCTTGAGGTTGTCCT
>PVHP010038916.1:0-16397 GCA_004024765.1 Zapus hudsonius | reverse complement strand
CCTTCTGAAATCCCTTGCCCCCTTTAAAATTTGAACAAAGGTTCAAGATTTGAGCCACGTAATTCTAGAGTATATTTAAGACAGAATTAAAATGTCACAGAAAATAGTGATGTTATGACAGAATCACACTTTGCTTTGGCTTGGACAAGATTTGTGCATGTTCTCTAAGGGTTGGGGCACTCGCAGCTTGGTCTCTAGTATGGGAATGTTAGGAGATGGTGGGTCCTTTAAGAGGTGGAGCCTAGCAGGAAGTCAGTCATTGGGCACCACCCTGGGAAAGGATTATTTTAGTATGAGTAAGTTCTCTGGAGAATGGGCTGTGATGAGGCAAACACATCTCACCCCATGGCCTATCTGTATGTCATTTTCTATTTCTGTTTCTCCATCAAGTTCTAATATAGCTGGAGGACCTTCACCAAAAGCTGAACTGATAAGGCTGCCTGATCTTGGCCTCCCAGACTACCAAACTGTGAGCTAAATAATTCTCTCATTATTACTGCCCAGCCATGAGCATTATGTTACAGCCACAGAAAACCAAATAATTCACACTCTATGAAAAGATAGTTGCAATTTGTAAGCTTATTCTGTAGAGAAGACTAGTCTCCAAGGCCCCTTAGTTGTCTGTCACTGTCTTGGTCGCCTCCTGTTGTCAAGATTTGTTCTCCTCTTGTGAATGACTCACAGCCCTCCCTTTGGCTTTTTAAAATTCTTTGTTTCATGATAAATGAATATTTCATGAAAGTTTAGGAAGCCAACAGGTTGAATTCCTGAGTGTGATATGTGTGTGTGTGTGTGTGTGTGTGTGTGTGTGTGTGTGTGTGTGAGAAAAGTATTCCAAAAGCTGCTAAGAGCCCAACACTACAGTAGACTTAAATTCACCCACCATGGCTCAGGGAATTTTGTGGAAGAGGGGGCAGAAAGATTGTAAAAGCCATGGGAGAGGGAATACTCAGAGTCATTGCCCCCCACCCAATGACTGACTGCTGCTTGAACAACTCATAGCCCTCAACCCCACGGTGCACACCAGCAATCCCATCGAGGGGGGCCCTCAGTGCAATGGGGGCAGGGAGGAGGGAAATAGTGGTACCAACACATGACTGGTTCATACAAAGATTCTACTAACAAAATAATAATAATAAATAGCCTTGAAAATAGTAATCTGTGAACATTTGTGTCTCCACTAAATAATATGTGTTTATAAACAATTTGCACTTACCAAATATTTTCAACATTATGTTATTTCTTGGTCATCTGAGTGGGCAGCACTGGGAAGAAGTCAGATATGGATCAAGTGCATCTTACAATGATGGACCTCAGCCCAGAGAAAGGATCCTCCTGCCATCCATGAGGACTCAGCTAACTTCAGAGTGAAAGTAGAGGTACAAACTTGAAGACATCCATAGGGGCAGTGTGGGCGCCTGTCTACACAGGGTCATGGCAGGCATTGCCATTGACCCGTGTGGGTCACCAAAGAAAATAAAGAACGTGTTTGGGCCGTCACTGGCACATTCCTGTGCTAGCCCCTAGGGCTAATGGACAAGTCTCTGGACCTGTCTCAGGGCCAGGCTTTTCATTTTGGACCTTAGTAGGGTTCTTGGGAGTACTGAGTTTCCTAACATTCCACATATAACATACTCAACACAGAGCCTGACATAGAGCAGACACCAAACCACAACAATCCCTAGTAATAAAGGACAATTCCAGCTGCAGCTGAGGTGGGTATGAGGCCTTAGATATTCTCTAGAGAAATACATATAGACAACAAAGGTAAATTTTCTCTATCCTATAAATATTGAATATCTTCAGTATTTGAAATTTATACAAAATCAATATGCAGAGGCCCCTTGATAAAAGGGGGGACGGGGAAAGTGGAAGCATATGGCGGCCTGAGTCTTGAAGAATGACTCAATTATGGAAACAGGCTGGTGAAAAAAGATGTCTTTTCAGCCCCGTCAGTCATGAACCTTCTCCAAATGTTGAATCCGGCATGATATGAATATACTATGAAGGATCCCTGTAGAACAAGAAAAGCACAGACACAGCCCAAAACTCAGTTCTGCTCTCGCCCCTTATTGGTTAAAAGCAAAAGCTCAGAGCAGGTTTGGGATATGAGGGTGACCTATGTCAGATGCCCAAATACTCAGTCATCTCTTAAGGCTATGGCCACTCTGGGATTTTTCTAAAAGGAAGCTTTTTACATTTGACATCTCATTAAGGTTTTATTCTATTTTGCTCCATCATTAAGGACATTTCCCAGTGGGTATCTTATGGGTTTGGAGGGGGGTATAAAGTAATTTCCATGTAGAATAAAGGCCTGTTTCGTACCCACAGAGCCTGGATGAGTTATTCAGACAGAGAACAGCTTTTGAAGTGAAGGGACACTGTACTATCAAGCTAAAATGTGAAATAAAATCAGAAAGGAGGCCCTCATGCATTATGGAATACATTATGGCAGAACCAGCCAAAGGTGAGGCTATTTTTCTGCTCTTGTCAATGAAAAACAGCCGTCAAGATGCCTGGGAATCTCCCTGACTCTGAGTCGCCACATGGAAATATCAGAAAGCTCACCAGTGTGCCTGGTGGGCAAGGGGGAGCCATGCACTGGGGTAAGGCCTGGCTCCCTTATTTTCCTTGGCATTGCTTATGGAAAAGTCAGAGAAAATGAATTTCAAATGATGGGTCAAAACTCAAGATTCGAAACACATTTCTTCCATCCTGGAGGTCTCCTGCCTCCATGGAAATAATTTGGATAACTTGAACTCTACTTTCGGTTGCAGGTATGGTGCCCATAGAGTACTATTAAAAGCCTCTTATTTCAGTCAGTTACTGGGCAATGAATCTCTTACGTCCTGTAAAGTTATGGAAAAAAAAGTTCAAATTGGCTGTAAATGATTACCTCCATTTCCTGTTTTCTTTCCACTTCTTTTTTGGTTGATCCTTTCCTGGAAGCTTATTCTGCCTCGCAAACGTGTGGAGGCCAGAAGACCTGCTCACACGCAGCAGCGGTTGGGACGGAACTATTGCTTAGGCTTTATTATTTACGAGTGGCCTTGCTTGAATTTTTGCCTGTATGGTAAACGCATTTGAAATGTTCAACCCATGTTTGCCTGCTGCATGAACATGGGGAAATAACATAGATTGTTGGGTGGCGACATGCAAGAAGTTAGATGCGTGGGTCTTCGAATGGTCATAAGAGAGGCAGCCACTTCCTTTTGTTTAGCATGTGCATGTGTGTGCGCATGTGTGTGTACACATATGTGTGCATGTTCATGTGTGTGCAGGTTCATGTGTGTGTGCACACATATGTGTACAGATGCCCATAGATGTGTGTGTTCATTTGTGTGTGCATGTGTGAGTCTATGTGTGTGTGTGCATGTTCATATGTGTGCAGGTGCCCATGGATGTGTGTGTGCATGTATGAGTGCATGTGTGAGTCCATTTGTGTGTGCATGTGTGAGTGCATGTTCATATGTGTGCAGGTGCCCATAGATGTATGTGCTTGTGTGTGCATGTGTGAGTGCATGTGTGTGCATGTGTGAGTACATGTGTCTGTGCATGTTCATATGTGTGTGCACACATAAGTGTGCAGGTGCCCATAGATGTATGTGTGTGCTCGTGTGTGAAGGCCATAGGTTGACATCATGTGTCCTCCTCAATCACTCTGGCTCCAGTTGAATTATTTTGAGACAGAGTCTCTCATGGGACCTAGAACTCACCAATTAGGCTAGAATGGCTGATCAGGAAGTCCCAGGGGTTCTCTCATGTCCACCTCCTCAGCACCGTGGTTACAGATGTACTCCACTGTGCCCAGCTTGTACTTGGTGCTGAGGATCCTGACTCAGGTGCTCATGCTTGTGGAGCAAGCTTACTGACTGAGCACTCTCCAAAGCCTGAGACAGCTACTTTCTAAGGACATTGACCTTTTGGAACAGGAAGTCAGTATCCAAGGTAGAACCAGAAGGAAAATAACATGAATGTCATCCAAAGAAACACTCCTAATTGGGTTATGGAAGGTGACTTTTTAAGACTGTCACATGAATTTTGTTCCTATATAAAACCAGAATCATAGGAAGAAAGAAAAACAAAAACAAACGAACAAACAAAACGTCTAACTGATCTTGGATGAAGAGGACCCCTCCTTGTCCCCGGTGTCTCTGGCACAGTCCTGACCTAGAGGTTCCTCTGTCACAGGGCTGCCATCGTCCCAGCCCAACCTCTCAGAGACGCAGACCTTATCCCATGGCTCCCTGTCCCTCCTTGTTGACCATGGCAGGATCCAGGCATCCCTTGGTCCTCCAGGGCCACCCTTGTCTGTCCATAGACACAGCAGGCACTGAGACAGTAGAAGGACCTCGCTGCACAAGGACCCTCCTGAGGAGAGACTCAGCACTGTGAGCTCCAAGCACACCATGGAGCTGGTGGAAGATGGCTGGAGAGGGTCTGCTTTGAAGATGTGGCTGTGGGGATGTTTCATGGGAGGGAATCAGCAGATGGAAAATAGTGCGTCCAGCCTGGAGTGCAGCAATGAATTTAAACTTGACCCAAGAGCTCTGCCCTTTGCCCTAGACTTCTGGGAAGTGATGTCTACATGTGTGGAATGTCAGGCCCCATAGGAGCAGCTCTGTTTGCCTGGGGCCTGGGGCCAGCCAGATGGTACACCGTGATGTCAGTGAGCTCTGGGAAGTCCTCGCAGACTTGAGGGCTTCGGGTCATGCCTATGTTATTAAAAACCCGAATGCCTAGGTTCCCTGGACTTCCCTGTGGGTGCACTGTTCCAAAGGGAGAGAGAGTGGGAGCTAACCTGGATTCGGTTCTCAGGGCCTCTTCCCCTGGCTGAGAGGTTTCTCTGTGCCCTTCCCTGGAATAAAGCAGAGCCATGGGTATGATACCTTCAGTGAGTTCTGTGGTCCTTCTGGGTCATGGTCAAAACTGAGGGTATTGAAATCCCAGACTTGCAGTTGGTGTCAGAAATGTGGGCCTGTAGACGCTGTCCCTCCAAGTTTGCATGGAGGGGAAATGGAGGTGTCTCACCTGAGTCTTTTCTCCAAAGTAGGATTAACTCACCATGTCACAGAGGGCATACCAATATTTAAAACACCAATTCTTTCTTTTATTATTTTTGCTTTGCTTTATTTATTTATTTGTTTATTTTTGAAACAGGCTATCTTTGAACTCTACATAGCCAGGAATGGCTTTGAACTTCTGATCCCCCTGCCTCCACCTCCTAAACCACCACACCCACTTTAAGGGGATTGAACCCACCAGGGCATGTTAGGCAGGCACTCTATCACTGGGTTACAAACCCACCCCTGGGAAAGTATCTTTTTTTCCACAATAGCTCTATTGATCTGTGCCTGGAGGCCCAGCCCTGTAACCCCAGCTATCTGGGAAGCTGAGTTAGGAGGAAACGAAGTTCAAGGCTAGCTTGAACAACATAACTCAAATTATTTTTTAAAATATTTTATTTATTTATTTTCAAGGAGAGAGAGAGAGAGAGAGAGAGAGAGAGAGAGAGAGAGAGAGAGAGAGAGAGAGAGAGAGAGAGAAAGAGAGAGAGAATGCACCAGGGCCACCACCTTGTGGGTCTGGCTTATGTGGGTCCTGGGGAATTGAACCCAGGGCCTTGGGCACTGGAGGCAAGTGTCTTAACTGCTGAGCCATCTCTCCAGCCCTCAAATTATATTTTTAAAAAGAGGCATTTGGAATCACAAGTCCATTGTAAAGCACTTGCCTAGCATGGGTGAGACGAGGTTCAATGCCTGGTAACCCTCCTTCCCCACAAAGTCTCATTAAGACTACCTTCCCAGATTCTGAATAAACATCAGTTCCCATGTCTACTTCTGATGCTCATCTTCACAAAGTACCTTAGGTAAGGCAGCTGCAAACCAAAGAAACCTCTCCTTTTATAGTTTTGGAAGTCAGGATTCCAAAAATTAAGGTTTTGAGAGACACATGTTCCCCTCTGAAATCCACAGGGGAGAAACCCTGGTTCACTCCCAGCTTCTGACAGTTGCCCGTGGTATCTGGCATTCCTTAGCTTAGGGATGCTTCACTCCCTTCCTCCAGAGCACATGGCCCCAGGCTCTTTGTCTCTCTCTCTCTGTTCACATGGCATTCAGTATGTGCTTTTCTTGATTATTTTCTGGTGGTGCTAGGGCCTCCTGCACACTAGGATAGTGCTGGACTACCCAGCTACACCCCCACCCAGCTTTCTTTATCGTATTGGATTCCTCTACTCTGGTCTGACCCCAACTAAGTTTCCTTGCAAAGACCTTATTCCAAATAAGGATCGATGCTGGTTAAGACTTCACACACACACACACACACACACACACACACACACACACACACACACACACGATGTGTCTTGTCTGGAGTCTTCCCCACCTGTGCCTTCTCATGCCACCAGGTGCTGGGGGACCTCAGAGAATCCCAAACCAAGAGGGCATTGTTTCCCAAAGAGCCTCCTCCATCAAGTCAGGTGGCCAGCAAGCACACTGAGACAGTCATCTTCCCCACCTTGCCTTCCCCTGTCTTGACTTCGGGGCTTATCTGAGAGCCTTTTGTTCAGGCTCATAATTATTCAGTGACTCAGGAGCCCACAAGCATTACCCGTGGAGCCAGACGAGACCAGCAAGCTCCCTGGACCACCTGTTCCAAGTCATTTCCTGTGTGGGCGGCAAGTTCAGAGGGCCCAACATAGGAGTTACGGGAAAAATGTCTTCAGCCCTGGCACTCTGAATTGTTGAAACTAGATGGAATCTCATTGGGTTATGTTCTGGCCAGACTCATTGCGCTATCATTCTTTGCATAGATATTAAAAACCTGTCCCCCCTCATAAACAAGTGTTCTCAATAGCACACCCTTGCCACGTGACCTTCTGGAAGAGCACACACCTCAAGGTTTGAGCTTGTAGCTCCAGTGCAATGGGAAGGGATTAGGACTGGGAGGGGCACTGGGGGTGCAGCTGGGGCTCAAGGATCTTACCAGTAAATATTACTACATTGTACATTATACTCATGTGAAACTGGTCTAAATCAGAAGATTCTGTTCACAGAATGCCTAAATTGGCCTGTGGGGTGGAAAACAAAACAAACCAGCCTGAACAGTTATTTATGTCACAAAGGCAAAACACCGAACTGGAATCGGTGGGGTTGAGTGATGATTCCCACTCGGTTGGTGTTCTTCACTCTTAATTTAAGTACCACATGTCTCACAAATGCACTGTTCTTCAGAAAGGAGGTTTCTGATCTTGTCGTTGTCAAGTTCTTGGGTCATGGTGAGTGTCGAAATTAATTTCTTTTTAATTATTTCCTGATTATAAAAATAACATGTGGTCCATCAGAGAAACCTTAAAATATAGGAAAGTCAGGAGAAAA
The DNA here is from genome assembly GCA_004024765.1 of Zapus hudsonius. Taxonomy (NCBI): domain Eukaryota; kingdom Metazoa; phylum Chordata; class Mammalia; order Rodentia; family Dipodidae; genus Zapus; species Zapus hudsonius. Next base: position 9,018 of record PVHP010038916.1, on the reverse strand, counting down.
GAAAAAAATTAACCACAGCCTATATTGTAAGAACAACTACTTCTTGTTGGGCATTTGGATGGTTTTATATATATTTAATACTGGATCATTTTCAATATTATATCATAAATAGTATATTAACATTTGATGTAAATACTTTGGTGTTAATATAGAATTCATTTCTTAACATAAACACATATTTTTTTTATTGTCCATAATGAGTTACATTGTTTAGTGGGCCAACAATGAGTTGTTCTCCCCAATTCCTCATTGCCCCCCTCCCCATCCCCAGTCAGCTGGATATCCTCCTCCGTGGACCATCTGGATCAGTCTTTGTGGTAGGGGACCATGGATAGCCCAGTCTTCAGCCGGGTTCTCCTGACCCAAGTGTGTTGTTACTGAGGGTTGCCATGCCTCTGATATTCTCCCCCACCACGGCGAACACATATATTTTTAATGTTTATTTATTTGATAAAGAGACAGAAGAGGCAGACAGAGTGGGGAGGGGAGAATGGGCGCTCCTGAGCCTCTTGCCCCTGCAATCAAGCTCCAGATGCATGTGTAACTTTGTGCATCTGGCTTTATGTGGGCACTGGGGACTCAAACCCAGGCCATCGAGCTTTGCAAACAAGTGCCTTTACCAGCTGAGCCATCTCTCCAGCCCCCATTTTTCAAATTCAAAATGTCTCATCCTTTATCTAAGAGGGCAATGCTAGTTGGGGATTCAAATTCATTAATCATAAAAATACACTCATAACAAATCACAGAGGAATCACAAAATGGTGAGAGATATCGTATGGGGGTGTGGGATTCTTGCCCTAAGCATAATTTTCAGGCTTTGAAAAGAAAACAAATCATTTCAAAGTACTGACTCTAAGTCAACATCATCCCATTAAATTCTGACACCTGTAAGGAAGTTAACCTTCAAGGCATAGCTAGAGGTGGGCAAGCTACTCCTAGTGGGCATTTCTTTTGGATCTTGGGGCAGGCTGCACATAACTCTTTTTAGTCATAGAATGTCCTAAATATTGATTATACTAAAATTCTTTGTGTTTATCTGAAAATGGAAATTAGGTCTTGTTTTCTATCTGGGAGCTGAATCATATGGAGGGAACTGGTGGTTTTACAATCTGCATTGTTCTGAATGTGCTGTGTTACTGACCTGTTAGAGATTTTAACCGACATGCACTTGCAATCACCAGATCACTTCATGCTTTGAGAATCTGGTCACTTGTGATCAAGAGAAATGGTCTAGAGAGAAAGGGACCCACACTCATATAGGAAGGCAGTGCATGCTAAGACCAAGGACATGGGAAGAGAACCATTTGGTTTAAGGTTTGTTTCTAGCTTTGTGTGATCGTTAATCTCGGTTGTCAATTAGACAGGATTTGGAATCACCATGGAAATAAATCTCTGGGCATGTCTGTGAAAGACATTAATAGAGGGAGGAAGACCAACCCTGAATGTTGGCAGGGCCATCCATGGGCTGCGGTCTTGGGCTGAATGAGGATAGAGCTAGCTGAGGACCAGCATTCATCTCTCTGCTTCCTGACTGTGGACTGAATGTGACCAGGTGCTTGACGCTCCTGCCACCATATCTTCCCTGTCCTCAAACTGTGAGCTGAAATCAACCCTTTCTCTGAAATCAACGCTTTTGTCAGGTATTTTGTTGTAGCAAAAAGAAAGGTAATTACTATCCTATGGGAGTTTGTACTAGGTACTTGGCCTTTGGAGCCTGGATCTGTGCAAGCGCAGCTTGTAACAGCTGTTCTCAGAGTCATGGTGCTTATGAAAGAGAACACTCATGATACCCCACAGCCTTCCGCATGAAGGGGATCCCTTGTCTGTTTATAAGTTAGTTAAGCCAACTGAAAATGATAAGTCCTCTAGCCCTCATCTCCGCAAGACACCCAGTGACAAGTATCGAGGCCAGTGTCACATACTGGATTTGGGCCATGGAGATGGAGGGATGGGAAGGCACATCTTAAACTATGGATCGTGACTCTGTATGACATTGAATTATTGAATGAGGTGATCACAATTTGGCAAGAGTAGAAGATTTCTGCACATGTAGCAACCAAAAATTAATTCAAACTTAAATGGGTAATGAATGTGAGGTTGTTTGGGCAGTACTTACTGCCCACTTGGTTCTGGGCACACAGACTACACACTTGGTTCTGGACACACAGCCTGCACACTGGTTCTGAGCACACAGCCTGCACACTTGGTTCTGAGCACAAAGTTTGCACACTTGGTTCTGAGCACACAGCCTGCACACTTGGTTCTGGGTGCACAGTCTGCACACTTGGCTCTAAGCACACAGCCTGCACACTTGGTTCTGGGCACACAGCCTGCACACTTGGTTCTGAACACATAGCCTGCACACTTGGTACCTGAAACACCTTGGCTCAGATTAGATGCAAATATATATTATTAATTATATAATACATTTTTCTGCTCTTATAAAACATAATGATCTAATTCCAGAAAACAAAATCTTCTTAATATTTTTCTACTACCATTCCTTACCATATAGGTATCAAACTAGTATAATTTTGGACTGCATTATGTTAGAATGTTTGATTTTAAAAATTAGTTTGTGGTGAAGACTTGATGACATAAAAAATTGTTAAACAAATTTTACCTTTGATTAGGACAGAACTCTCAACAATTTCTGAAATGGCCCAAAACACATTTCTGCAATTTTGTCCTATATATTTATGTGAGGCAGTTCTCAGCTTTCATAGGAAATTATAAAATCAAAACACTGATCAATTCTGCAAAGCATTGAAGATGCTCTGTGTCATCCTCCAGTGTCAAACGTCAGCCATGATCTCCTTTTGTCAAAAGAAACGAGTATATCCATCTTATTAGTATGCAAATTTGCTTTTCTTTAACAAATGACAAAATTACACGTTTATCAAAGAAATGTTAGAAAAAAATGTTTATGATCAGTAAATGCTATTTAGCTTATCTACATGGGGTTGCATCAAAAGTTCTCTGGCATAACGGGGTTACAAGTGGAGAAAGTTCAAGAAACCCTGGACAGAGGGCTAAGAGTACCAGAGGTGTGAAGGGTGCAAACCTCAAGTTCATTTATTCCCTTTGCCTTGGAGGGAGGGCCCACTGGGCTCTTCTTGCCAGGCCCATTAAGTTGTGGACACAAGTATCATTTATTGAATAAGAAGCTGGTACAGATGCCATCGGACCTTGGGCATCTTGAAACCTATGTCTTTCTTGGTTCTTATGGTCCAGTAGGGTAGGCAGGCTTTAGGCCTGTGCAGATTTCAGCCCCATCTGAGACAAGTGTTGTGGAAGCTTGGAGCAGAGGGTGGTCTGGGAGAGCAGAGCCAAGCTGGGGTTTAGAATAGTGCTTGACACGGTCACACAGAGGCCCTGGCCACTGCTCCAGCTGGAGAAGCAGGCAGCTCCTGCACCACTCACAGAAATTACTGGGAAAAAGGAGTCTGCGATATAAAAACTGAGATAAAGGGGAATTTCCATTTTACTGTTGTTTCTGCATACTTATGTGAAGAGGTCCTTTCAACACATACAGAGCTTTAAAATATAATATGAAAAATTTTACTTTGTACTTATTAAGCTGCCTTTCAACTGAGTCGCTCATAAGTCCTGCAGACATTACCTCATCCTCCTCAGAATGTTTCTCAAAGGAAGGCAAGGAGTGGCTCTTGCCCCCATTTCACAGATGGAGAGACTGAGGCGTGGGAAGGATCAGGGGCCAGGGCCTATCCTATCTCTGACCTTGTCACTCAAGAGCTGTTGAGACATTAAGCATCTCCCTCCCACCCCTTCTCCCTTCCTTCCTCCCTTCCTTTCTCCCTCCATCTCTTACACCTTCACTTCCTCCACCCTCCCTTCTTCTTATCCTCTTTCTCCACATGCCCCTTCCTCTTCCTCTTCTTCCTCCCTTCTTTCTGGAATGGATGAGCCCCATGTCTCATATACTAGTATCAACCTGCGATCATGTCGAGGATCTGGAAAGCGTCAGAGTATTAATTCATAGGACATCATTCGAGTCTTCCCTAATAACTTCAGCTTCAGAGTAACACTTTTGTCCGAAGGACATTGGGAAAGACTAAGAATATCAGAATGGAAGGATCCTCAGATAGCCCCCCCATCTCACTTTTCACATTCCAACATCCCCGGCTCAGAATTTTGTCAGCGTTGATCCACCCTGTGTTCACAAAGCAGGGAGCAGTGCAGAAGAGATCTGTGCAGCTGAGGGAGAGAACACAGTTTCTGACCCTCCACTCCACTGTCCCAAATCACAGTGACCGAGGTGCCTCGTGGTGACACACATCCTGGTCCTGTGGTGACGAATCTGCCTTGTCAACTGACTCTGTTTAGACTCATCATGCAAACATACTTCTGGGCATGTCTATGAGGGTGCTTCCAGAAAAGTCTGTCTGAGCTGGGAAGACCCATTATAAATGTGGGTGGTATCACCCCATGGTGCTGGGGTCCTGGACTGAATAAAAGGGAGAAAGAGAGCTGAGCACCAGCATTTGTCTCTCTCTGCTTCTTGATTGTGGAAGCAATGTGACCAGCCACCTCACATTCCTTCAGCCTCACCTTCCCTGACAAATTGGACTAAACCCCCAAATAGAGCCAAAGCAAGCCTTCTCTCATTATGATGCTTGTGTCTGGTATTTCATCAAGCAAAAAGAAATATGCCCTCAGGAGGCAGAGGTAGGAGGATTGCTGTGAGTTCAAGGCCACCCTGAGACTACATAGTGAATTCCAGGTCAGCCTGGACTAGAGCAAGACCCTACCTGGAAAAACCAAAAAAAAAAAAAAATGTGACTACTACAGGCCCAGCCATGTGTGATGATATCCAGATTCCCAGGGGGGGAGGTCTAGGAAGCAGTTAAATTCCTCATTAAGCAAGTATGAAAAGCCAGCATTCGGACCAACGGCCTAAGCTTGGCTACACGGAGGAATCTCCAGGGGTTGCCTGGGGGCTGGGACCCTACAGATTTTGATTTAAAAGGCCTGAGTAATGTTAGCAGGCAGCTGACATTGGAAATCATTGATCTAGAAGAACCCCCTTATCAAGAAGATGAAGTGTATTGCAGCAACAATACACAAAGGGGGAAGAAGGAAAAACTGGCTCCTCTGGTGAGTTCATAACCCCCACCCTATGGACAGATCCAGTATGTGCACCGAGGAGGGACCCCAGTGGGTAGGGGACAGAAAGGAGGGAAACGGGGACACATTCACAGGATTTGATCATACAAGGTATATACTTATTCATAATAAAGATATAAAAAAGAAGAAAAAAGAGTATGAAGGGCACGGAAGTGTTATCTTTAATATCAGAACAATATGTTGGATCAAAACGGATTTATTTATTTACTTATTTCTTTGTGTTCACTGAGGACTGAATGTTGGGTCTCATACATGCCAGATAAGCACAGTTTACTGCTGAGCTATTTCCTCAGACTTCTTTTTCCTATTTTTATTTTGAGAGAAGATCTTACTAAGTTGCCCAGGCTGCCTTTAAATTTATTCTGTAGCTCTGGCAGGCCTTGGTCTTGCCATCTTCCTGCCTCAGCCTCTGGAGAAGCTGGAATTATAGGCCTGTATCAAAAGGCCTAGCAAAACATATTATTTTAAAGTTTGAAATTTGTGATTAAACAAAACATTTGACAATTTACAGACCAAATATGTCCCCATGGTCCCCATTACTTCTACCGATATGAAGGCAGTTCAAAGGCAAATGAAAAAAAAATGGGAATAAATGATAAAGGATTATATGAAGATCCTTAGAAGTCATAAGTAGGTCAATATCCCCATAAGAATGATCAATATTTATAAATATAAAATCAATTGAATTGAATGAAAAGAAATTCATATGATCAGAAGAAACATAAAGGTATGTTTGACGTTAATAATTAAAGACATAAAAGTAAAATAATCGCAAAATATTGATAGCCCATTTCCTGAATTAAGAACAGTTAAATAATTGCTAAAACCCATTGTGGTTGGGGAGGAAATGGCACTTATGAGAAGGTAGATTGAGAGACTCCTTCTGGAGGGCAATCTGACCGTTTCATGAAAGTCTTAGACTGTGGGCTATACTTCCTTGAACGAGGCAATTCTACTCTCAGCAAGAGCATTACTTTTGAAGGTAACCCTAATTAAACTCAATGGGTTGTCTACACACACAGGATTTTATAAAGACACCAAAGCAGAAGAGCAACTAGTTGGGAAGAAGGCGTTGTGGAAGGGTGACGAGAAGGGAAGAGATAAGGCAATGGGAGTGGATGGTCTCCAGAATGCATCATATAAATACATGAAAATTGTCAATAGAAAGTCGTAAGACGCCCGTGAAAGGGTGTGTACACAAGATCATCCTATAGAACTCCTCAGTAATCTAAACACCCACCAAAGACCAGTGAACTGCTTAGGTAATTTTTTGTAGCTCTACCCAATGGAAGAATGTACAACTAACTCTTAAACTTTATATTGTACAATTCTATATGTTGGCATAGAAACATGCTCCAAAGGTAAAGATGACCAGAAAACTTACTAAGCAACACGTTGTAGAAGCTGGTGTTTTTTTTTTTTTTTAACATGTAGATTGGCTCTGTGTGTACTAATAACATGCTGGGTTCATTTCTGTATTTGATGTGAGTGAACAATTTTCTGGATTGTGTAGGAAGCAAAATTTCTGGATATGGGACTTAGCATTTTAAATTCAAGACAACTTCTGGAAAACTGAGATGGGTGAACACCTGGTCTCGGCTCTGACTAGCTTTGTGACAAGAAGTCTGTCCTTAAAATGATTACTGAAATAAACCAGTTGCAGGAGGGAAATTCCTGTCTCCTCTCCTGTTGATAATGTTTCTATTTGGGTGATGAGATTGTGGGTGTAAAAAAAAATGTCTTCAACTGGGCATGGTGGTGCAAACCATTAGTCCCAGCTCCCAGAAGGCTGAGGTAGGAGGACCTCTGTGAGGATGAGGCTAATCTGGAACAACAAAGTGAGTTCCAGGTGAGCCTGGGCTATAGGAAGTCAAAACAAAACACAATGTCTTCTTGGATATTTTGTTAGAATTCGTCTTCATGGTTATATCAGTTATCTTACTTGTTGCTGTGCACATGACAGAAAGCAGCTTAAGGAGGGAAAGGGTTTATTCTGGTTTACAGTTCCAGGTGGACAGTCGATCTTGGCTAATGGGAACAGGAAGCAGGCTGGTCAGATCACATCCATTGGCAGCCGGAGAACACGAACAGGAAGTGGGCTTGGCTATAGCCCTGTATATCCTGCCTCCAGTGACCCACTTCCTCCAGCATGGCTCCTTAAAGGTTCCATAACCTTCCCAAACAGCACCACCAGCTGGGAACCAACTGTTCAGACACCCGATCCTATAGGGGCATTTCCCATTCAAACCACAGTGGTTTTCCTAATATCAAGACCAACCTCATTTCTGTCTCAAATCATCCCACGAGTCTATTGGGATCTGTTTTCAGTGTGAAAGGAAATGGCAAATGTTTGTAAGGAAGTGTGCCCACAGAGCGAAGACCAGGATGTTTACCACTGAATGTGAATAGACACCTTGCAAGAACAGAGCACACCACGCAGCTTTCCCCTCTACCGCCTCCCTCAATATACTATTCCATAAGGCTGAGTGAATTATAAAAAATCTACCCTCCCATTTTATAGAAGCCACCAGCCTAGGTGTGGATCTGTGGATGCAGCTTGAAGTGCTTCCCACAGTATGAAGGTGCACTGATGGATAATCTTCAGTTAGGTAAATTTTGCTTAAAAACTTCAACTTGAAAGTTTCATTCCTAATCATTTTAAAAATTGTGTGTGTGTGTGTGTGTGTGTGTGTGTGTGTGTGCACGCGTGTGTGTTAGTGAGGATGCAAGCACATGTGTGTGGAGTGGAAGCCAGAGGACAACTTCTGGTGTCACCCTTAAAAACATCACCCACCTCCTTTGAAACAGGGTCTCTCATTGGCCAAGAACTCACAATGTGTCTGTACTGACTGGCCAGCCGAGGCCCAGGGATCCTTCTATCTCTGTCTCCTCAGCTTTGGGATTACAAATGTGTCCTGCCATGCCCACATTTTGAAATTGGTTCTGGGGATTGAAGTCAGGTCCTTCTGCCTGCTTGACAAGCACTTTATTAACTAAGCCCCCTTCCCAGTCCTCGGCCTGGATCGCTGTTACATTGCTTTCATCAGGCTCACCAGGGATCCCTTTATAGAATCTTGGGACCACGGTGACCATAGTTCACCAGAAGATAAATTCAATTTCCAAGGAAGCATCTGGTCTGAAGAAGACAGAGATTTGTGTCAAACTGCATTTGCCTGGTGTGCTTAGAAATTTGAGGATGCATAGAATGGATGGTCAGTTCTGATGTCTCTAATGCATTTAAAATTCAGACTGCCCCTAGACCAGTCCTTCCTGTGGCGGCTACAAAAATCAGAGGAATTAGAAACAATGAAAAGCAAAATAATCTAGACAGTGTGTTCTCAAAGACCTAGCCAAAACCACCTGACCCAATCCCAGACCGTGTCCCTGAACTATGCAACTCAATACTGGACTTTTTAACTTCTTTACAGATGATATTCATACTTGTACATAATTAATTTTTTAAATGTTTTTAGTTATTTATAAGGAGAGAGAGAATATCAAAACTGCATCGTCAGGCTTTGCAGGCAAGTGCGTTAACCACTGAGCAATCTATCTAGCCCCATAATTTATTTAAATCAGAATCCCCTCCCATTATCTTCTTTGTCCCACCTCCTTCTCTTTTCCACGGAACCCCTTCTTTCCAACGAGTTCCTCTTCTAATTGGCTGTCTTTTCTGCTGTCTTCTCCTGTCATCTCTGGGGAAATGCCGATGGGCCCACTGTAATGCAGGCTTTGTGCTTTGAGACCATGAATGTGAGGGCTACTTTGTGTCCAGAAGACAGCTTTCTAAAGACTCCTTTCCACCCTATGGCTCCCACCTCTTCCACAATGTTGCCTGAGCAGAGGAGGGCAGGCTGGAGATGTCTCTTT
>PVHP010038915.1:0-16619 GCA_004024765.1 Zapus hudsonius | reverse complement strand
AAGTTTTTGAATAGACTCAATGTTCAGTAAAAATCAATTTTTGGAAACAGCTTTACAAGTCTCGCCATGGCACCAGGTGGTACGTGATAAAGAATCATTCATTAACAGCCTAGGGGCCTCCAGCCTGTCACTTACCAGCTCTGTGACCTTGGGCAAACTACTAACCCAGTGACCTTATCTGTGAAGTGGTGATAATGCCGATGTGTGTAGGTTTACCGTGAGGATTAAGTGATTAGTACAGTGACTAACACATCCTAAATCCCCTGGCACGCTGACCAGCCGTCATTATCATACCCCCCCCCCACACACACACAGGCCTTCTGCAATAGGCCCGGCCTGAGCCTGACTACTAATCCCTGGATTTTCAGTCACAAATATTTATTAGCAATGCTTTCTTGAAAAAAAATATCAACAACCAATGTCTTCTTTTTCAAGTGACAGTCTGAACGTCCATCTATAAAAGATGCACAGGTGAATGGAAGAAATAGACCCAAGAGTTCCAGAATGAAAGAGTGAAAAGATCAAAATTTCAACATTTACCATGTCAGCAGTCTTGCATAAGAAGATCAGAATTCTGTGCTGGGACACAAGACAAACATAATCTCAGCTAACTTAAAATACAAAGACATCTACTAAACTCAGCTGTGGTGGGGCATGTCTGTAACCCAGCACCAGGACTCAAGACCCTGTTTCAAAGGGAAAAAAAAATCTACTATTTAATTTTATGTCTACTCAAAATACATTAAATTCTAGCATCCTACAGTGGCAAAGAATAAGAACTAGCCAGATGCACTTATCCTTTGTTAAAAGTTTTCTTAATACAGAAAAAGAAATGAAAGATTGTTTGAAGCCATTAGCCCCAACTTCTTCGGGATTACTGTTCCCCCAGGTATAGAGCCTTGCACCGAGCAGACTTTCCAATTGTGAGCATGTCCAATCCACAGCTCTTACTTTCAGTGTGTGAGTCTACCGACTCATAATATTAATTTGAAATATTACTGTGAAATGATACTAATATGATATATAATATTAGTAATATAATATATGTGAGATACATATGTGTATTATATCTATACGCACATACATACATATACACTTCAGATCCAGAAGAATGAAAGTAACATTTAAAAGCATAATTCTTCATCCCAAGGCTGGGGATGTTGCTCAGTGATAGAATGATTGCCTAGAATGCACAGGACCCTAAACAGGATCCCCAACACTATCCAATTCATTCATTCATTAACATGGTTCATTAATTACCTTGAGCTCCTTTCATTATATTTATGAGGTACTGGTTACTAATTTAATGCAACATCTCTCCCGGATAAAGAAATCAACATTAAATAAGAGCTTTCCAGTAATACAAGCAGCTCACCACAGCAAAGAAATGCCAGGATGGGGTAACCTTTAGATCATATAGTTATTTAAAACGTGTGTCCAAAAATATATTTTTAAAGTGTCATAGCTATAGAGCTGGCCAAAACTAGATGTATTTTCTGAGAAACTGACTACTGAAAAGAGCACAGGAAATTTAAGTTAGAAGATTAAATTCTTCTTTGAATTGACCACTCACATGTCTACACTTACGTCACAACAGTGTTTGAGAGGCTGACATACATTCCAGGTATAAATCTCCTCTTCAGAGAGCGTAAACTCCTAAATCAACCACACTCTGAACTAAACTAATACATAAGCAGATCAGTTCTAAAAAACCCATTAGCCAAGGTAACTTGTACGTAGGAATCAAAAGGTGAGAGACACGCAACAAGGAAAACTTTTCAAGAGAAAAGCAAGGCCAACACCCACTGCTCTGTCACAGAGAGGGACAAATAAGGGCCAGGTGATGGCTCAGCAGGCAAAGACACTTGCTGCAAAGTGTCAGGACCTGAGTTCAATTCCACACCACCCACATTCAGAAATGAGCCAGGCATGGCTGAGCATGCCTTTAACCCCAGCACAGAAGACTGTGGAGGACTGGGACTCCCTGGTTTGCCAGCCTAATGGAAAAGCAGGAGCTCTGGGTTCTGTGAGAGAAGAGCAGAGGACACCTGGGTCTCTGCACACGCATTCACAAATCAAATATGCACACATACATGTATATGGCAAGCACGCATGACACATGTACTGCATACACACAAGAAAGAAGAGAGAAAAGATGGAGGGAGAAAGGGAGGGAGAAAGGGAGGGAGGAAAGATGGAAGGACAGAAGGATGAAAGGAAGAAAGAAAGAAGGAAAGCAACAAATATAAAAATGAAGCCAGGTGTGGCTGGCTCATGCCTAGAATCCTAGCACTCAAGATGCTGAGGCAGGAGGATTGCTGTAAATTAGAGTCCAGCTACAGAGTGAGACCCTCTCTCAAAGCCACGGAATTTGCTTTCCTGTTCCCTTGCCAATGAGGGTGTGTGTGTGTGTGTGTGTGTGTGTGTGTGTGACATTAGCTTTCAGTCAAACTTTCAGAGCAAAGAATTCCACACAGACACCCTCACACAAAAGAGAGCAAAGCTGGTATTATTTAAATGCCGTGAAGTATTTTCCTAACCACGCACAGATGCAAAGACGGACTTTCCTGCCAACTGCCTAGTTCAGAAACTTTGCTCTATCTTTAATTACTTGGTTCAGAGGACCCGTTTGTGATTAACTTCTGTGTTGGATGGCAAAGCAAGTCAAGTTCCTGACCCACAGCAAAGAACACAGAGAGAAGCTTAATTAGTTTTCCAACAGCAAGTAGAATATTGTCAGCCATGTGTAGGGACAACCTATTTGTCAAAGACCTGTGGTCACAGTATGAAGTTGCGAAGTGCATTAAAACAGAAAAAAAAAAATGCAAGAGATCTGAGCAAGCGACTCCAGAATGAAGTTCTAAATGACAAGTCGATCTGTGTCCTTGGAAGCAGCCGTGGAACAAGGCTTAGAGAGGAAGGAATTCCTCGTGTATGGACTGATCTCATTAGCACGGGGACTTTCATTTTGACTGGGCCAGAGCACTGAATGGACAGCCAAGAGCTTGAAGCATAGGAAATGGACTCGGATGCAAGGAGAAGTTGGTCAGGAAACTCAAGCCCTAGTCCTCGGAATCGTCCCCTGGAATTGCTGAGCCAAATGAAACCCGGGACCAGAGAGAAGTGATGGTCTAGCAATGAGAGAGAAAAGATGCCAGGATACGTGAAAGAGCAAACAGGAATGGTTACATTTTAATGGACTATGAATTTTGCTTGGTTCGAGATTGTTGGTTGAAACAGGGTCTCACTCTGTAGCGTAAGCTGGCCTCAAACTTGCAATGATCCTCCTGCCTCAACCTCCCTAATGCTGGGGTTACAGGTAAGTGTCCCCACACCTGGCCATGGTTTTGAAAGTAGTTTCTGCCAGGCTTAAAGCCATGCGCCCATACTCCGAGCATTCAGGAGACAAAGGCATAGGGGACCAGAAGTTCAATGTCACCCTCAGCTGCCCAGTGAGTTGGAGATGACAATTGACCCAGTTGTAAGTCTGAGGCTGAGACCTGGTCTCTAAATAAAATATATAAATAAAATATTTTTAAAGTGCTAAGAGTAATTCCCATGTAAGAAAACTATAAACCCCAGAGCAAATTAACATAAACATAAGAAAGGAAAATGGACAGAAGCAGTCAAAGACATTGGAAGGAGAACAGGACTAAAATCTAGCTGATTTTGAGTCTTAGAGAAGCACTTTCTTTTAAACCATTTTGTACCTAAGTTTTTAATATACCTGGGAAACCTAAGAATATGAAGAGCCATAGACCACAGAAAGCCAAAATATTTCCAAGTAATAGTTAATACTAATAATTACACTTGGATTGAGTCCAAGGGCATTGCCAGAAAAAGCTTGGGTTTAAAACTCACACAATGGCCTGGAGAGATGGCTCAGCGGTTAAGGCACTTGCCTCCAGTGCCTAAGGGCCCCGGGTTCAATTCCCCAGGACCCACATAAGCCAGACCCACAAGGTGATGGCCTTGGTGCGTTCTCACTCTCTCTCTCTCTCTGCTTGAAAATGAATAAATAAAATATTTTAAAACTCACACAAAACAATAAGTTGTCTCTTCTAGAAGTGTAAGAGACCCCTCCCCAGGATAGCCCCCTTGGCAGGAAGCTCTTACTTCTGAATTCAGCCCCTTCAACCACTAACTCTGGCTACTATCCCTAGCTGCATGGCTGGATATGCTAGACCCTGAGAAGGACATATTCACATTTGTGGATAATTAGGAAATTCCAATAATTGGAAGCAATTCTGGAAGTCATCATGAGAAGAAAAAAATAATAATTTGTTCCAGAGAGAACAAAATAAAGTTAACTTTTATGGTTTCATATATTCATATTCTTCCTCTGTTACCCAAATAGGTAAAGTGTATGTATAAGAGGTGTGTGTGTGTGTGTGTGTGTGTGTGTGTGTGTGTGTGTGTGTGTGTGTCCAAGAGTACATGTTGGCAAGAGATTAGAATTTTGTTTTTTTAAAAAAAGCACATCTACAACTGAATTATTTATAGTTGCAAATGGCTTCACTTTACCAACCTTTATGATTACTGCAGGCCCTGGCTGTGGCTTAGAAATGTTTGTATTTCATTTAGAAATGTTTCTATTTGCTGTAACACTAGCCAGTGTGATGGGATTTGACCCGAGCCTTTGTCCATAAAACAATCCTATAAGATATGTAAACAGGAATTCAATTTTCTTTAAGTCAAAGAAAGCAAAAATATGGTTTTCAGAACAAGGGGTGCTTTCTGTGGGATACTCTAGTTAAATGAAAGCCCTTCAAGTTGAATCAATTGCTGACTCCATTCTCCAATACACAGCAGATTTATATTTCAGAAGGTTTTTTGACAGAGAACAAAATGTTACTGAAATATCTCTTCCATTCCTTTTGTCCTACATAACATTCCATGGGCCGCACTCCCAACAAGGGGCACAGACTTGTCAGTTCGGTCTGCACTTGTTCTATTCTCGCTTGTCTCTGGTGCACATTTTCTGTTTTGACCCTTTCTTGCCAAGACAGGAATAGACACCTTTTGGCTGAGTTACGACTTGTCATGAAGAGAAACAAAACTTAACATTTTCATTCTGTACCACCTTTAAGCACCGAATGGAAGAAGAAAAAAAGAAGAAGCCCTGCTATTTAATTCAGTGACTGGACATTTTTAAAATATCTGCTTATATAAATGCTAGAAATCCAGAGAGAAGTCTTCCAATCCAACGGTCCACACAAAAACCAATAAGTAGTGTATTTTAAAGCTCACTATGTGGTGAGAGACGGGTTAGAACTAGCACGAACAAGTCTGAGCAGGATGCAGCTATCGTCCAGTGTGTCCACTCCAGGTCACACCAGGATATGCCTGTGGACCAATGCCAACATGGGAAGAACGGATTGGGCTTTGTTTCTAGCCCAGGTATTGGTAGTGTTGTCCTAAAGACTCCCCAAGAACTCAAGAGATAAGAGCAGCTCGAAAGTGACAAGAGCCATCAGACGGTCATGCAGAGCATTCAACAGCATCTTGGCCATCAGTGACTAAGCCTGCACCCAATGGGAACCAACTCCAGACAGTGGGACAGCTAACACACTGACTGGCAGGGACAATGTCCAAGAGAAGCTCTCTGAAGCTGGCGGCATCCATTAGGGTGGCCCAGAATAAAACGGTGATGTAAGATGTCTCCTAGTGAGTTCATTAATGACATCAAGTCCTGAGGACTCCCAAGGAAGATCTTGGGGCAAGTGGTGATGTCCACCAGCACTTTCTGTTCTGGGACCTGTGAGAGAGAAGCATTCTTAACCATTCAGAATGCCCCACCATCCAAATCTCCTCGACTCCTATAAGGAGATAGAGGGGGCCATCAAAGAGAAATGGCCTCTGCACTTTGACCACTGAGACTTCCAGGTATGAAATCTGACATCAGACAAGTCCAAAAGTGAATCAGATTCCAAGTATTTTGACACTTCACAGCATGCTGGCTTAAACTACATTGCTTCTGTAGAGAGAGACAAGACTGTGTAAGAGAGCCATTACTCAGGCTCTAGCCTTAAAGATGGGCTGCATTTTTAGCAAGATTAGCCACTAAATGTTACAGATACATAATTATCATGGAAGCAACTCCTATTCCCTGCAAATACACATGTCTTACAATGACTCCCTCCTGCCCTGCAGGGATGGGACCAGTGGATTCTCAAATAGTTACATATGCTTCCACTGATCTCTTCATTAACATCCAGGAGAAAACCAGCAAGGACCTTCAGATAGGAAATTGACCTGACTACACCCTCCTTCCCCAAGGAGGGGACTTCTCAGTTTTTCAGACTCCATTCATCAGACCCATGTGATTCCAATGTTTCGAGCCTTGAAGACATGGGTGTATGTAAGAAAAGACAGCTCCAAGAAGCTCAGCCAGAGAGGTGCAGTGGCTACAAATGAGGCTTTCTCTCCCCTCCATCAAACTGGGGCTCCAGCATCTAAATTTAGAGTGACTGTCCAGAGAGGAAAGCAAGAACGCAATAGCTGGACTTTGCATTTCTTCACCATCTTTCCAGCTCTATGGCAAAACTCCTCTATTAGGCCAACTTCACAGAGCAAAGACGTGTTTTGGGTTTTTTTTTTCTTTTGTTTTGTCTTGTGAATTCAGAGACACAACTGTATCAGGCTCAGGCACAATGTTGGCTGTACAGGGGACGCAGGGGAGAGATGGACTGCAGGTCAGAAAACAGAAGGAACAAGTAAGCTATCTACTGTATCAGTGACTTTGCACTGATGCCCAAGATACGACATGGAGCAACTGCAGAGAGGAAGGGTTTATTCCAGCTCAAGTTTGAGGGCACAGCCCACTGTGATGGAAAAGGTGTGAGGACTCAAGTGGCCAAAAGCGATGAAGGCTGTTTGTTCATGTCTGGGGAAAGTAGGACGCAGAAGGGGGCAGAGCCAGAGGATCAGCTGTCTCTTTTCACTTTCCCCCTTTTTATTCAGTCCAGAACCCCAACCCCTGCGATGGTGCCACCCACATTCAGGATGTGTCTTCCCTTTTCAATTAATCCTCTCTTAAAACACCCTCACAGACATACCCAGAGGTGGGTTTCCATGGTGATTCCAAGCCCATTCAAGTGACAAGATGAACTGTCACATCACTGGAGCCTGGCATTAGAAACCTCAGGTTCTGTTTTCTCCTTTGGGGGATGAGGGAACTCTCTACTCAAGCAGTCCTTCTGAGGCCACTTGCCCCAGGGACTTGGGATTCATGTCGCATGCTGTCATCAGTGTAGGCAGACCCATGACATACTAGCCACCACACAGTCTTCATGACTGTGGTTTTTTAAAGCTGTAGTTTCTAAATCAGAGGCTCTGACCAAAACACCAACAAGAGAAACAGGAAATGCAGGGTTCCCCTCGCAGTGAAACCCATGGAGACCCTGGACATTTATTTAAAATTGGAATGTTTGAAAAGATGAATGCCAAAGAACTCATTTCCTGAGACTTTGGGCAAAAAGTTAAAATTAAGTGCACTACTTGAAGACAGAAACTTTGCCATCAGTCAGGTCACCAAATGATCCCTCCCTGCTCAGCAGGACAGCAAAGAGACAGTGTTTATTCCTTTCCTGACCAAGAGCCCTCCCTCCCGCTTAGAGATGACCTGAACTGTGACTTCTAGGGTTGGCTCTGGAGAAGGCTCCTGTGCCACAGGTGAGACCCATGTTTCAAGTTCACATTCAAAAACACATTCTCCATCTTGTTATAATGTTGCCTTGCTCACATTTGCCTGTGCTAATCTCTAGGATGATAGATAGATCTACAGCACGCCTGGAGGGGAAAAATGTCTTCCTCATTTTGTATCCGTTTATTCCAATGGTAAAAATAGTACTGTTCATCTGGACGATTTTAAGATGGAGAAAGAACACAACCTGTCCCTTCTGAACAGTAGTGAGAGGTACAAAGGGTAACAGAGGCTTAAAAAGAACAAAGAAGCCAAAATAAACACCACAATTTGGGCTTAGATGTCATCACCATATTTCCTTCACACTGGGTAGAGAGGAAGGTTTTAGGGAAAGAGAATTTTAAATAAATAACCAGATCATTTTTGCTTCTGTCAACATAAGAATTGATACACCTATCTTATGAGCCTGGGAACACTTATAAAAGATAAATAAACCCAACCAAACTGTCTTCTGTCCTTGTCCTAGTCGAGGCTATTGATTTTGAGACTGGGTTTCACTCCATAGCCCAGACTGGCCTTAAACTCATAGCAAGCCTCCTGCCTCAGCCTCTCACATGCTAGATTACAGGTATGAGTAATACACCTGGCTAACTTGCTGTCTTCTGAAAAGTCTCAGGTCTAACAAGATGCTAACAGAACACTATGTCCCCCAGAGACATTCTTGGGGTGATCCTTCTCTCTGCTTTGGGTTACAGTGACCAGGGAGACTCTCACTGGAGATTAGAGCTGAGTCCTAGGAAATGGGAAGAGGGGTCAAAACAAAATTCACCCAGAGTTCTTTCTGCTCCCATCTGGAGTCTGCTGGGCAGAACAAGATAGAAAGACTGTAGCACATCCTTGTGGGGCGCTGATGCCAGACAAGGGACAGAGCTTTGGTTCCTAGGGTCACAATAACATGTGGCCTACCATATAGCTCTGCACCCCAAAAGACAGACACCCAATCTGAAATGTGGCCTAACATATAGCTCCTCACCCCAACAAATTGACACCCAATCTGACATGTGGTCTAGCATATAGTTCTACACCCCAAAAAGTAGACACCCTATACCTGCCAAAGGTCTCTTTGCCTTCCGCCAACAAAGCAACTCTTAGACAAATCCATATGCAAAATAAAGGAGATGGCTGGCCCACCTCAAAGGGGCCTCGCCTTGGTGTCTCTTTCCAAGCACCCCCCCCCTCCTACCCCCTAGGTCTCATTCTTGATAGGCTATGCTGTGCTCAGCACTACTTCATGGCTCCTGACCCCTTCTCATGGCTTCTTTTCCCGTATGATGCTTTATCCAAACCTGAGTGGCCCGACTCAAGAACTCCAGAATTGTTTCTTCCAGTCAGAAATACCTCCAACACTCACCTGAGTTGACCAGAGGGTTCTTCTAAACAGACTGTTCAAGGCCAGGGAAAAGATGTTAGAAATTCAAACTTCAAATTCATTCACTTAACCAACACAATAGCTATGCTTTTAAGAACTGTCACAAAGCCAAAACTCAATAGGAATTGCATTTCAATACAAAGAAAGACAGTTTTAGACATTCAAAAACAAAGCTTTTTTTCCTGTACTGAGTGAGCTTCAGCAATAACAGTGTTTGTGTGCTGAAAATGTGTAGTACTATAAAACTCAAAGCTGAACAAATCCAGCCTTCTATTGCATTGAGTGTTCATTCCAGAAAATTCACCATTGAGCTTTTCTTTATCCTTGCTTTCTGCTTAGCACAGCCTTCTGACACATTTTCATCATTTCTGTATCCTTGACATGATGCCCAAAGCCACTTAGACATCATCGTTTGTTCCTGTGCGGTGGCCTACTAGATCTACAGTGAATACAGACCAGAGTGCCACTAGTCTTGGTCCATGTTAATAGAAAGAGTCACATATACACTGTGACCTAACAGTTCACACTGCAGGGAAAGTGACTGTGTTTCTGGCAGGCTTACATAAGCCCAATGCTAAGCATGAGAAGGCAGGGAAGAAGCCTGAGCTGGGAACAGGTTGACAAAGTGTTATGAAAGCCCTGGGTGTTGCAGCTCACACCCACAATTCCAGCACTTGGGAGGCTGAGGCAGGGGCATTGCTGTAAGTTCAAGGTCAGCCGGGGCTACATAGTGAGTTACAAGCCAGCCAGGGCTGCAGAGCTGAAACACATAACAAAATAAAATATTATAGAAGGGGCAGAAGAGGTGTTTCCAGCTCAGCTCAAGAACTACCCTAGGGAGACACACTGGAAGCTGAGGTTTCAAGATAAAGGGAATATCAGCCAGGGTGAGCGGTCCTAAGGAAGGAACACAGCAAGCCTAAGTTGGAACACAAAACAGAACACAGAAAAAAATGCCAAAGTGACTGAGACGAAGAGAATATAGGCCACATGAGTGACAAGGCTTGTAGTACTAACAAACTTCCGAACCAGGGAAGCCAGGTTAAGGACACAGGGCTTCCTCCTGAGAGCCATGAAATCCCAGGATAGGCATTTGTCAAAACAGTAGATAGTCTTCAGAGAGAGGAATGGGTTGCAACAAACCAAGAATTTGTGAAGCCAGGCTTTGCAGTGTGGACCTATAATCCCAGCACACTTGGGAAGCTGAATCAGGAGGACCACTGGGAGTTCAAGACCAGTCAGAACTATATGACAAGATTCTGGCCCCCTCAAATAAAAGTAAATTAGAAAAAGCATGCATTGTGTTAAACACATTTTTTCCATATGCACTTGGCCCTCCATATCCATGGGTTCTGCATTCAAGGTCAGCCTAGGCTGCACAGCAAGAACTTGTCTCAAAAAGCAAAAAGGAAAAGAAGCCATTCAGAGAAGCATTTTACATGTCAAGCTGCCTCCGCCTGGTTGAGCCACTAGCCCAAGTTTGGACTTTGAAATTAGACTTCCTCCTAAACTTGATACCTAGAAGACTTCACAGCCTCTTCTTGTCAGAGAATCATCCCCAAGGAAGAGGGATACCAGAGAAGGGAGATGGTGAAGATTCAAGCCTCTAATTCCAACATGGATGAAGGGCAAAGCCAGGTTTCCCATCCCTCATCAGGGCAGCCTGTTGAGGAACTGGACTAGATCACAGAAGTGAAGACCCCAACCCATCCTTGGACAATTGTGAGACTTAAGACTGAAATCCCAGCCTCCTTCTGAGATCCAAGAGACGGGGTGGCCGGACATGCTTCCACCCACAATCCTGGGACAGGAAATGCTACACAGGTCAGCTGGAGAGAGCAGGGAGACCTGGTGCTGGCAGAGGAGATGGGATGACCAGGAAACTAGCCCAGGGTGAGTAAGGGCCATGAACAAGGTACAGGTAGGAGGAGAAGGAAGGAGCCCCAGGGAGTGATAGCATTAGACCTTCAAGAAGAAACTTTTCCCAAGAGAAACAATGAGTAGCAAAAACAATAATAATAAGAGCAATTCTTGGTAAAGCCAAGCTGTTGGCTGGCCTGGGGTAGAACACAAACTCCTATTTTATTACTTTTCCTTTCATATGGGCCCAGGATGCTAAGAGAGGAAAAAAGAGAGTGGTCATATTTTCAACCATGAACTTTCATGCAAAAAAAAAAAAGTATGGAAAGAAAAAAATGGACTGTGAAATAGATATAGCAAATAAAACTATGCAAAAAAGATTAATATCTAGAACAGGTGGAGAGCTCACATACCTAGACTAGCAAACGCCAGGCCTCCCGTTTGCTAATTGTGAGGACAATTAGTAAACAAACACAAGCAGAAATGTTCTATCTGGAAGGGGATCAAAGCAATGCAAATCTTAAAACCCAAGAGCAGAATTAGCCAAGCCAAGAAATGAGAATGATGAATCTCACTACTAATCAGATTGAAGCAAGACACATTTCTCTATCATTAGTAACAATGTCAATTGGCAGAGGCCTTTAAAATCTAGAGAGCAACTTAGCAATCAGCCCTCTGCTGTGGGTCCTAAGTAAAATAAAATTAAAAAAAAAACTTGTGTGTGCAGATATTCACTGCAGCTTTATCATAGTAAACAATCAGAAACAGACCAAATGTCCAAAAATGATATGTAACTTGAATTAAGATAGAACAATGTGATAGAGTGTTGCATAGTCATCAAGATGATAATTTTATAGCTTGGCTTGTAAATGAGAATGTGTGTGCTAAACGGGAAAAGCCAAGATGAAAGAGGCTACCTCTTAAATTGTCATGGTCTCCAAGTCAAGGCATTAAAGTGAACACGATTTAGGTATTAAGATGATGGAATCCAAGGGAAATTTGTAGTTATGGGCTTCCTTTCATTGTTATGAAGCTTGAACAATTAATGTTAAAACATAGTCTTTCTTTTTTTGGTTTGGTTTGGTGGTGGATGTGGCAGTTTGGGACAGGGTCTTGTCATATTGCCCTGGGTGGCCTGGAACTTATTGTATCGACCATTCTGGAAAAGGTGACCTTCCTGCCTCTCTCTCTCAAGTGCTGGGATCATAAGCATACATCACATTGGCAGAACAGAATGTAGCATTTCTACCCAGGATTGGGTGAGAAACACTCTTCCAAGGAACAGAGCCACCTGCAGCCGTCACATCCAGGAAACAGGACTGAGTCTCAACCTCCCTTCATTTCAAAGGTCCAAACTCACCACTAACAAGATCATCCCGTGTTCTTGTTTTACCCCGGCTCTCCCTTTTGTCGTGTGTGTGTGTGTGTGTGTGTGTGTGTGTGTGTGTGTGTGTGTATGTGTGTGTGTTTTTAAAAAAACCTATTTGTTATTTATTTGCAAGCCAAGAGAGATAGAAATGTGTGTGCCAAGGCCTCTAGCCAGTGTAAATAAACCCCAGATGCATGTGTCACTTTGTGCATCTGATTTTACCTGGGAATGGGGGAATCGAACCACAGATTGTTAAGCTTTGTAGACAATTGTCTTAACTGTTGAGCCATCTCTCCAGCCCTTGTGTTTGTGTGTGTGTGTGTGTGTGTGTGTGTGTGTGTGTGTGTGTGTGTGTTACAATCACGAGATTTCAACATATGCCCTGATAAAGTGAGTGTGTGCATATCATTCCAACCAGCTACAAAATAGACATGACTCTCCCTACTAGACAGGAGGAAAGTGAGAATCACACACAAGAAAAATGGGCTAAGCCACACAGCAAAAGAACCAAGCTGGAATTTGAAGTCCTCATTTTTACTCACTGTAAGTGCTGCCTCCTCCCTTTCCTCTGCCTATGAAACAAACAAAATAAGACACGACAAGACAAAAAGCTCTCAGATGTCACCTCTTCTATTTGCACTCGCTGCCTAAGGAAACTATTAATAACTGCAATGCATCCAGAGGCATCAGGATGAGCTGCTTATAAATTAACCAGGAAGACAAGGTAACAGAGCGCACGCTAATTGGACGAGTTGATGCAGAAGAGAGAAGGAATCACCTGGGGACGGCCACCTGCACCTGCAGGTAAACCAAATGACATCAAAAGGATTTCTACTCACAAATTAAAAGTAGAATATGGCCCTTGATAGCATCGCTTAGAAGAGCTGAGCTCAGGCACACCTCCCGCAAGAAATAATTCCGCAATTAGCTGGAAGATTCTTTCCAGCTATGACACAGTCCACCTCCAGAAAGAGCAATTGTGGGGGGCATGGTAATAAGCACAGTGAAAAGGAACAGAGGAAGTATTAAGGTATGAAACTAATATACATGGGGTAATAAATGGTGTTAGGCACCACTTATGACTTATTCTCTAAATAATGACACAATAATAGCTAAAATATAAATTCTAATTAAATACGAAACCTAACAAAGTCAAACAACATTAAATGATGTTTGACAGAAGCAAAGATCTTGGGGGAGCTGAGGGGAGGAATTACAATAAAATCGCAGAGCTGTACAGTGTCACCAAGAGGAAAGAGTCCATGAGATTGTTGCTTTGTGTGTGGCAAGCATATGGGTGTGTGTGTGTGTGTGTGTGTGTGTGTGTGTGTGTGTGTGTGTGTGCGCGTGTGGAGGCCAGGAGACAACTTCAAGTGTTACCCTTCAGGGACCATCCATCTTTATTCAGACAGTGTCTCTCACTGGCCAGAACCTTACCAATTAGACAAGAGACAGGCTGGCCAGTGAGCCTCTCTGCTTCCTCAGAAGATGAGATTACAAGCATACCCCACCCTGGCCAGCAGTTTTGCCCAGGTTCTGGGAATCCCATACAAGTCCTCATGCTTACAAGGTATAAGCACTTTCCTGACTAAGCTATCTCCCAATCCCCAAATCATTTCTTTTGACTGCATGTTTTTCTGCAGATGGGGAAATTGAGGCCCAGCAAGGTTAAAGTGAGCAGGTGACGTCATCTAGCCACACAGCAAGAAACAAAAATCAGATCTCGAAAATACCACCATAGCAGCTTTCTTCCGAACTCCATTTCACTTGCTCTGCAGCATTAAACATTCTATAAATATTAAGTTCTTTTTTAATAATTTTCTAATGCACAGGGGCACATTTTAAGAAAGAGGCCTGGTTTTGATTTCTTTAGGAAAATGGCACTCTGCTCAGTGTTTAACCTAGTATTGAGTGAAATCTTAACAGGCCATATAATGGTTTCAGTGTTTCCTCAGGAAAGCCAAACAGAATTCAAAAAGAATATCCCCCAGGCCCGCGGTGGTGTTTCTAGAGCGTTCAATCAACGCCACGCTCTGCTCAACAAGCCCATCACTGTTAAGTGACTTATCACAGAATAAAGAGGGAATTACCAAAGGGGAATTGCCAAGCAATTAGTTCTCTGAAGCAGATGACAGACAACTGTTATGGGGAGGAGCTTCCCCCCGTTCATCATATGTCACAGTCAGCTCTGTAATCTGTAAATAAAAATTTGCCACATATGATTACAGCTACGATGGAGGCTGAAGACGCCAGCCAAGTGCATGGAATGTAAACCTCATGGCCTCCCCTCTCCTGGGTGCCTATAAATGTCTATAAAAAGAGTATTACCAACAGAGACTGAAAATAAAATTCTTGGTAAATTTCACCCAACATATAAAAGATAATCAGGCCTTCCTTGGTTTATCATCTGGACGTGGATTGGCCATGATTCCTTGGCTCATTGGCTGGTCCAGGGAGGGAGAGCCCAGGTGAGGCTGAGAGGCAGCAACATGAAGTCTAGGAGTCCTGTGCCCCTGTGTTAGAGAACACTGGGTGTGCACTGGGCTCCACCCACCACCTCTCACCACGGAGAGATAAATCTCTTCTACCTGCCAAATCAAGGTAGCTGAGCAAGGACTCTTTCTTCAGAAGTCAAAAGTTCATCGGCTCCTGGGACTCCATGCTGGACAACATCTGGAGCTAACTTAAGCCAATCCGCTGCAACAGATAAGCAGATTGCCACTGTCATCATTTTCTTCAATTAATGATTATTGAAAGTACGTAAGAATCCCAGGGAGGCATGGGGAAGCTGAGTGACAGCAAAGGAAGAAACATTGCAAAGGCCAGCCTGTATCCAAAGCATCTATGTGACCGATCAGAAAACAGGCATCAAAAAGAGAGGTCCATAGCCCGGGAACCCCTTCCTTGATCTTGACCGCTGAGCACACCTGAGTTGTGGTTTGTTTTCTCTCCTGGGAAGCCCTTTCTTTTGGTATCTGAATGCAAGATTCCCGAGTACAGGGTTCAAGACTTGAGGCCCATCCAGACTGAAGCCTACAAGCTGGGATTCAAACAAGAGTCTATCCCTATTCTCCTGGGCAATCCTGAACCAGTCTCTTCCTCTCTGTGCCAGTCTGTCCACCTGTGACAGGGACACAGCTTCTACCTGAGAGGTCTGCAGTGAAGCAGAAAGGAGTTCATATTCAGGGCAGTGACTGAATGACTGACCCTCTCTATTCTCTTGAGGGTCTCAATAGCCGAATATGATTTGCATGGCAGGGGCTCACTAAATACCTTCAGCAGAGTGGTCTGCCTCTCCAGTTTTCTCTGTCTCTCTCACGCCTGTCCTGGCTACTCTCTCTTTAATATATGCTATGCTTTCATTAATAACCAGATGGAAGTGATACAAAGACCACCTAAATAACTCAGGCCAAAAAAAAAGATCTTAAATATCCCTCAGGCTTTCCCTAAATACATCAAAACAAACTGTTTATTAAGACCAAAATAAATTCCACTTTTCCTCTTAGTGTGCCAGGAAGCCTTAGGATGACTTTGTCCCCAGAACTAAGGCTTACTAACCCTATATGACTATCTTCTATAAGGTATAAATGAAAAGCCAGATGTTCAAGAGCTGTGTCTACTGACAATATAGTCATATATACATATATAAAATATTATTTAACTATATTATATATATATATCTCCATGTCTAGCTCTCATGTGTGTAATGTCTCACATTTTAAAAGTCCACAGAACATCTTCCCAGTGAGCTGTTTAGAGGAAAGTAGGAGCAGCATTTGAAAGAGATTTTGTACGTGGACTTCCAAAAGCACCGTTCCTTTTCATGCTCACATATTAGAGTTAACTAAAATGAGCTCAAGTTCCTGTTTTTTTTTTTTTTTTTTTTTTTTAAGGAATATAGGTTTCAACAAGGTTTCATGGGGCTGAGTAAAAGCACTGAGTGTCTAGGGGGCCTGGGCTCTGGTGGAAGACCACCATGGATTAGCCCTCTTCCACCACCCACTTCTTGAAGAGGAGGGGTTTGAGGCTGTGCACTACCAGCATTCAAGCTGCCCTCTGCCGCCTCTTACCTGCTCCCATCATGTCATCCTAAGTTGTCACCTCCCTTCGTGTGTAGAGCTCTTTGCCAGACACAAGACGCCAAAGGTCAGTTTCAAAGACCCAGTCTGCCAACGACCCTTCCTCACTGCTTTCCAGCCTCACACTCCTAAAACTGAGCTGCGACCACCTAGGCCCCGCCCCACCCCTGTGCTCCTCCCCCACCCCTGTGCTCCTCCCCCACCCCTGTGCTCCTCCCCCACCCCTGTGCTCCTCCC
>PVHP010038914.1:0-16637 GCA_004024765.1 Zapus hudsonius | reverse complement strand
CCCAAGGCCCACAAAATACTGGGTCCTTAATATTCCATCATGAATAATGGAGGAGGGCATTAGGCCCCCATTCCTCCTTGAGAAATTATTGGCAGTTAATGGTGGTTGGGGGAGTAGGAGACACTTTCTTCAGTGGTATAGCCAATAATAAAATCCACTGGCTCTGATAAATAAACCTCCACCCATGTCCGTGCAGGCAACCCTAATTAAACTCAGTGGGTCTTGCACATGTAAGAAAAAAATATTATCAGAGTAGAAGGGGGTATCTAGTTGAGAAGAAGACAGAGTTCAGTGGAAGGAGGCCAGAGAGGATGGTCAAGAGAAGGTAATGGTAGGGGATTATTTAAAAATACATTATATACATATATGAAAGTTATCAATAAAATATATTTAAAATTTAAAAGGTCAATAAAAATAAAATAAAATAGGAGTTATTTTAACCTTAATGGGTATTTCTTCTTAGTTGGGTTTCTCCTTCTTATGAAATGTCTTCTGTTCTAGTGTCCACAGGTGTTTGTGGGGAGTAAGGGTTGCTAGTCTCAGGAATTCAAACGAGTGCATCCTTGATGAGAGGGCTTTCTATGTGGGAAATGTGCTTTCTGCTGGAATTCCCTAGTCTGAGGCCCCCTGCTTGCCAATTACAACTGCGCCTCTGGTGTTTAAGAATGTCCTTTCCATGCACAGGGCTTTCTGAGGAGGTGTAAAAGGCCTGCCCACCTGTGTTTACCTTTGTCATTGGGAGGCCTCCTCTTGGCCACACCTGTGAGAAGATGTGCCAAGTTCAACAGTGCACTTTCTGCATTTCCATATAGCTTTCTTCCAGGCAGTGGTGGGGGTGGATGTCTCTCAGTCAATTAGCATTAGGGTTCCAATGGAGAATCTCAGCTTGAAACTCCCACACCAGACTTCTTCCTCTGTCTCCACAGTCTGCTCTGCTCCAGGCGTCTCTCTGCATGCTCTGTGTTCAGCCACTCTTGCATCTTTGCAGGCTGGAAGTCTGTCTTCTGCTCAGTGTTCTAACAGTATCAATGTCCAGATCAGAGAGCACCTCCCCCTTGACATCTGCTATTGACCCCAGCTGAGTGCAAGCAGGGCAGTGTGGATGAACACTACTCAGCTGCTTCTCTTCTAGGCATATTCCTTTTTTTTCCCTTTAGGTCTTTGTGTTATGGGAATAGGAGATGGATATAATTCTTCTCCTTCACTGGATCACAAAGAGAAGGCTTCTAATCTTCCATCCTACCTGGAAATCTCCTTGGAATCAGTATCTTTGAAAGACATCTTCATTCCTCATTCATTATTACATAATGGTAAATATCCATCAATGGTTGAATATATGAAGACAATACCACATATGCACACACCTTCACACACTTAGTGAAAACATAGATGAGCCTGGGCATTTTCTAAAGTCATAATGCTATGTTAAATAGACCAGACCAAAAACAGAACAATTGGTCTATGGTGTTACTTACATGTGGAATGTGTGTGTGTGTGTGTGTGCGTGCGTGTGTGCCTGTACCTGTGTGTATGTGTGTATGTTATATGTATATATGTGTATGTGTACATGTGTGTATGTGTGTTTGTGTGTGCATACACACGCAGATATGCATGTGCCCTGGGTACATGCATGTAGAGGCTAGAGGAGGATTCCTTTATTACTCTTTAGCCTCATTTCTCTAAAACAGAGTCTTTGTTGGAATGTGGATACCTATTTTGGTTAGACTGGCTGACTAGGAAGCTCAAGTAATCTACCTCCACCCCACTCAGTACTGGGTTACAGGCCTGGGTGACTACACCTGGCTTTTTACCTGGGTGCTGGGGATCAAACTCAGGACCTCATGCTTATGCTGCAGCAAGCATTCTCACCCATGGAACCATCTCCTCAGCCCCGCATGTCAACTATATTTTCAAAATGACAAACTTATAGAAGGAGAGAGTATTATTATGGATTTCAAGGTCCAGAGGGTGGGGGAATGAGGAAACAGTGGCCACAGCATGCCAGTTGGGTGATATGATGTTTTGAGGCTCCAATGTACAGCATGGTGACTATAATAGTGTGTGGCATCCTTGAAATAAGAAAATGTGGTAATCATCTCATTGTATACATTTATCAAATCATTAAGTTGTATAACAATATAATTTGCTTGTTTAATATACTCCTAGAAAGCTGACATTCTTATATTTAAGAACAAAATGCTCATATCATCAGCCACAAGGAAAAGGCAAATCAAACCACAATGAAGTCTAACTTTATATCCATCATTGAAAAGAAAGAAAATTATTCATCCTGGAAAGTTTGGGAGAAATTAGGACCCTATGTATAGCTGGTAGGAATGCAGAACTGTGTTTCTGCCATGAAAACAGTTTGGCAATTCTTCAAAAAGTTAAATGCAAAGTCACCATATAAGGTAGCATTTCTTCCCTCATAGCTGAAAGCAAGTATTCAAGCAAACATGGATGCATGCCTGCTGATAGAACTAGTCAGAGGCCAAAATGTGTGCATGGTGTGGTTAGGGATCTAAACATCTGCATTGCAAAGAACGGATTAAAAAAATCATGATTTTTTGTCACAAAAAGAATGAAGTACTTGGGGATAACAACTCATTGTTTGCCCACTAAATGTTGTAACTCATTATGGACAATAAAGTAAAAAAAAAAAAGAATGAAGTACTAATCCATCCTGCAATGTGGATGAAGCTTGGAAAAAATATGTTAAGTGAAAGAAATCAGACACAAAAGACTATATATTACCTGATTCCATTTATATAAACCATCCATAATTGATATATCCAAAGATACAGAAAACAAATTAGTGGTTATTAGCCAGGGACTAGAAAGGAGAGGAAGGTGTGTCAGAGGAATTAGAATGATTGCTTAATGGTAAAGGATTATATTTTGGGTTGATGAAAATGCTTTACAACTAGATGAAGGGTGTTTGCATGGTATTGTGAAAATACTAACTACCACTGAGCAGCAGGTCTTAAAGTGTTAACTGATATGTTCTGTCAATTTTAGCTCAAAATAAACAATCAGGGCTGGAAAGATAGCTCAGTGGTTAAAGTTGCTTGCTCAGAAAGCCCAGTGACCTGGGTTCACTTCCCCAGTACCCATGTAAAGCCAGATGCACAAAGTGGCACATGCATCTGGAGATTTTTTTTGAAGTGACAGAAGGCCTTGGTGTGCCCATACTCTGTCTCTTTTTGAAATAAATAAAATATTTTAAATAATTATAAAAATAACAAGAATTAAAAATGAAGGCATATGAGTTGAAATAAAGAGGAAATCATATATTTACAGGTGATATTAGTGTCAAAGAATTACAATAAATCTAATAAATTTATAATAAAAGCTAGAGTGACTTTAACAAGTTTCTAAGATGCAAGGGCAATATGTAAATATTCCTTGAATTTTTATATGTTATCAGCAAATAATTTGAAAGTCAAAGAAGACATTATAGAATCTATTTTGATATAAAACATGAAAAGATATAGGGAACATATATAATAAAATATATGCAAGATCACTGCCTTGAGAACTCTGAAATATTGCTGAGATAAATTTAAGATCCATGGCATACAATGTTCGTGGCTCAAAAGACAGACTTAAATTTAACCTATAGGTTGGGGCAATTCAATCAAAATTTCAATAGGATTGTGGTGTTTGATTCCTGTGTACCTCATAAACTTATGTGCTCTGAATGCTAGGTCCCCAGCTGGTGGCAGTTTGGGAACTGGAGCCTCCTGGAGGCAGTGTATTATTCAGTTATTGTTATGGGCATTATAGTGAGCTTCCACTTGCCAGGGTTTGGCACACTCTTTTATTGTTGTTTATCTGATGTTGGCCAGGAGGTGATGTCCAGCCTCTGCTCGTGCCATTATTTTCCCTGCCATCATGGAGTTTCCCCTCAAGTCTGTAAATGAAAATAAACTCTTTCCTGCCACATGCTGCTTCTGCTTGGATGTTTGTCACAGCAAGGAGAAACTGACCTCAATGGGATTATTTTAAGACATTGTCAAGTTAATTCTACAATTTTATGAAATGAAATGCATTTAGGCTAGTCAAATTATATAACTATAGCAATATAGAACTAGTCAAATATGGATATATTTATAGGACTAATGAAACATAATAGAAAGGAAAGAAATAAATCCTCACATATATGCCAAATTGATTTCCAATGAAAGTGACCAGGTAAGTCAATACAGAAAAGTCTTCTCAATAGACATTGTGAATTAACTACATGGAAAATAGGCATCAACTCTTACTTCATGACACATAGAAAATTAACTCAAAATGGTTCAAAACCTTAAAAATTGAAGACGAAAGTAGGAAAATTATTAATTAAAGTATAAAATAAAATCTTCTGACGTTGAGGAAGGCAAAGATTTCTTGGGTGAGGTACAAAAGGAAAAGCCCTCAAGAAAAAAAAAATAACTAATTTAAAATTTGAATGTTAAAATTTCTGCTTCCCAGCATATACTATTAGAAAAATGAAATGGCAAGTCACAGACTTGAAGAAAATGTTCTAAATGCATGTATTTTACAAGTTTCCAAAGAATTCTAATCCACAGTATGGAGAACTTCACCAGTTTAATAAGAAGGTCAATAACATAATGCAAGAAAGTTGGTGACTATAACCTCCCTGACACTTCATTAAAAGTTTATATATGGACCGACAGTCAGCTAAAATGATTCTCAACATCCTTAGCCATTAGCGGATAGTAACTCCAAACACTTATTACCCAAACTAGAATGGCTGAAATAAAAAAGACACAACACCAACCTGAGGGTTCAGAGCTAAAGGAATTTCATCACATATATTGCAGGGAGGAACACTAAATTTTTCAGACACTTTGGAAAACAGTCTGGCAGTTTCTTATAAAACACAAACATGCCCTTACCATGCATAAAATATGGTAGGTTCTTTCTGGTGTTTATGCTATAGACAGACAACTAGACATTTTTGTGTCTAGCAAATGTGAACAAGAACACAAGGTCAAAGATCCTAACACAACATGTGACAGTGAGAAATGCAGACAAACTGCCCCTCATTAGGAGAATAAATGGTTTATTTATATGATGGGATACTCTACAATAATTATGATGGATGGAGCAGAGCCACATAAATCAAGAGCACTAAATCTCAAAAGACGAAAGTGAATGAGAAAAACCTAATTGTGACAGAGTACACAGCAATAGGGTGCATACTGTCCACAGACAAACACATACATAGTTAAAGCACAGAACCTGAGTGAAAGTTCAAGTTCAGTTTAAGTTATCAGATATTAGGAGGAGAAATGGGGCAGGATACAGGTGGAACATTATTTGTATCTGGATGTATTTCTTAAAAAGAATAGATCTGATACATCATGCTAATTTCAGTTGCGGGACACAAGGCTCTATTATATTTTGGAAATTTCTGTTTTCATATATTATAACATAAAAGAACTAGGCTAAAGGCTGGCCTGCCTGCACAGAGAAGGTAGAAAAGCCCAGGGGGGTTGCGATTTGCTGAGCCTCTCTATTAGGAATGTATGGAAAAATCCAGTTTTCTGCACCTCCCATAGCCCCCCCGAAAAGGAGTCAGAAAATACAGCCCAGAGACCATGCCAAAGGGAACAGGGCAGGATTCTGGAAACTGCAGCTTCCTGCATTTGGCACCTGTCACTTCCACTTCTGTTCTGACAGCACTCAGCCAAAAGCTCTCAGAACCACAAGGGCTTACAGGCTTCTCTTCAGTAGCAGCAGGCACAGGAGAATTTGGAAGGCTGAGTTTCACTTTTCAGCCAGATTTGGAGATCACAAAATCAAATGGCTCCAGTCTCAATTTAAAAGGCAAAGAATACAGAGTGTAGCCCTGACATGGGGGAGAGGAGATGAGCTGAGTGGAGCTCAAAATTCTACACTGGTCACAGGAATACCCAAGCACATGACCTCACATCCATAGACATCCATCTTCCCATGCATCCCTCCTTAGCTTGGTGGGCTATTTCAGCATTCTTGCAGAGCTTATCCAACACAATAGCCTGTAAGTCCCTCAGCCTTTTTTATCTGACTGAACATGCTCCCGTGCCTGTATGACCACATCTGAGCTACTGCTTATCAATCTGTGTGGAAACTTCAAATCCACCGTCTTTTCTGCCAAAAGAGTTGTTCCACTTTTATAACTTCTTATCCCCACCACGCATGCTTTGATTCCCACGTCTTCATTCTCTTCAGGTCTCTATTTCCTTCATCTGTCAACTGTGTAGACCTTAACTTACTATTCACTTACAATCACATCTTTTTAGCCCCTACTTTTAAAAACTATGTCACTCTTCACAGATCTATCCTCTGATCTCCATTCCCTGCTCCTAAGTGTGTGTGGCTGAGTAAAGCTGAAGGAACTTATAGAACATGAAAATCAGCATCTTCAGAAACTGGGAGATTCCCAAAGGAGCAGGACTTTCACTGTTGGTCAGTGAACTTTTTCTTTGGTTCTTGGAGAATTCACTCCCCATCTTCCCATGGGTGGTACTTCATACCAATCTTTCCCTTCATTGTGCTTTCTCATACTGCTTGTGTTCTGCTTCACAAAGAATAAGAAGTAATGAGTTGAACAAGTTTGCAATCCCACCAGCAGTGAATGAGTGTTCCTTTTTCCCTGCACCCTGGTCAGCAACCATTGTTGTTGGTTTTCTTTATGATTGCCATCCTGACTGGGGAAAGGTGGTATCTCATTGTAGTTTTGATTTGCATTTCCCTGATGCTTAAGGATGCTGAGCACTTTCTCAGGTGAGAAAAGGCCATTTGTGTTTCCTCCTCTGTGAATTCTCTGTTGAGATCAGTGCCCCATTTTGTGAGGGGGCTGTTTGAGATTTTATTATGTATTTTTTGAGTTCTCTATAAGATCTGGAGATTAGGCCTTTGTCTTAGTTATAGCTGGTAAAGATCGTCTCCCAGTTGGATGGGGGTCTATTGGCTCTGAGTTTGGTTTGTTTGTCTGTACAGAAGCTTTTGAGCCTGATCAGGTCCCGTTGGTTAAGTGATTATTGCATTTCCTGGGCTGCTGGAGTTTTGCTCAGGAAATTTTTCCCTACTCCTATTTCATGTAGAGTTCCTCCTATTTTTTCTTCCAGGGTATTCAGGGTTACAGGATTTATATTGAGGTCTCTTATCCATTTGGAGTTGATTTTTGTACACGGTGAAAGGAGTGGGTCTATTTTCATTTTTTTACACGTGTTTATCCAATTCGTCAAGCACCATTTGTTGAAGATGCTATCTTTGGTCCAGTGTACATTGTTGGCCCCCTTGTC
The DNA here is from genome assembly GCA_004024765.1 of Zapus hudsonius. NCBI lineage: Eukaryota > Metazoa > Chordata > Mammalia > Rodentia > Dipodidae > Zapus > Zapus hudsonius. The sequence continues at coordinate 9,339 of PVHP010038914.1, read as the reverse complement.
AAAGACCAAATAACTGAAGTTACTTCCATTTAAAGCTGGGTCTTCAATTCTGTTCCATTGATCTGACTGTTTTTAGGCCAGTACCATGCTGTTTTCATTACTATGGCTTTGTAGTATGTTTTGAAGTCAGGCATGGTGATACCTACTGAGTAGGATTTTTTACTTAGAAAAGTTTTGGCTATCTGAGGTCTTTTATGTCAACTCTACGCAGACTAGTAGAAAGAAGTGAGAGGTTATGAATGAGGGGTAAAGGATGGGGGGAGGGGAACGGCTTAAGCATGAGGCTAAACCAAGTTAGGTTCACAAACATAAAATCCTCACAAGCATACTGTAACCTATTGAGCAAGTAGTGGGCGTTGACTGGCAAGAGGGGCCATGAGGAGTAGGGGAGAAAATCTAGTCTGACAACCCCTGGTCCCAGTTACTGGTTCCTTCCCTCACTGAGATGTTGACCAAAGTGACCCATGAGGTTCCAAAAACAAGACAGAATTCTGTCGAAGCCCTTGAATGCCCTCCCCAGGCCTGAGGCAAAACCCTGTTGCTGAAGAAACCACAGAATGCCATCAATCAGCATCGAGAGACCCTTCAAGGTCCAGAATGGTAACCATCCCCCAGGTGGTAATTAGTGTATTGCTGGAAGGCACTGCACATGTTGCCAGGGGAAGCTAATCAACGACAGCTAGAGTAAAGAGACCACTGGCATGAAACACAGTCTGAGGCCATGAATAGGCTCACCATACCTCCTACTAGGAGAGAACAGCAAACCAAGAAAGGAGCACTCATGCAAGGGAGGAGCCTGGGCCTGGGGGAGACAACCAACAGCTTTTAAATTCGGCCAAAGATTCCACTTAGGGAGGGGGAACCCTTGACTGCAACTGGGGATTCAGGGCGATATGCACCGGAATCTGTACTCTTGGGATCACAAGAAAAAATGCACTATGGGAGCGATTGACGGGGAGGCTACTAAAAATAGAATCTTGGTAATCCAGAATTGTATATATTAGCTAACCTAGACTGATCTCACTCTCCAATGGAGAATGTGTTTGTATTTTTCAGGATGCAGCGAGAGAGTTGTGGCCCATCTAATCCTACCATCCGACCATATGCAGATAGCTGAGATCCTAGCAAGAGATGAGCCACCACAGCCATATCGTGGAGGATCCATTTGGAATCCCGCAGAGAATGATGGGACGAACAAGAGACCCACAGCCACAGCCATTCAATCAACACAGGATAAGCCAGGGTGTCAGAAACCAACAAAGACCCCTAAGCTCACAACATTAAAACATCCTTAATACTCACCCACCGCAACTCAGGGAACTGAGCAGAAGAGGGGGCAAAAAGATTGTGAGAGCCATGGTGGGGGAAGACTATCCAGAGGCATGGCATCCCTCAGTAACAACACACTTGGGCCAAGAGAACCAGGCTGAGTACTAGGCTATCCATGGTCCCCTGCCACAAGGTCTGATCCAGATGACCCATAGAGGAGGATATCCAGCTGATTGGGGATGGGGAGGGGGGCATTGAGGAATTGGGGATCACAACTCATTGTTTGCCCACTAAATAATGTAACTCATTACGGACAATAAATATATTTAAAAAAAAAAAAATAAGAAGTAACGGACCTGAATCCACACCGGATGCTTGGTAAGCTCTGTGTCATGTGACCATTCTGTTCAAGGCTTCCCTTTCCAGTCTCCTTTGGATCTTGCTTCTTCCATTGTCCTCTTCAGATCCACCACATTGCCTTTTCTGTCTCTGTCTTCTCACTGTCCTCAAGGCTACTTGGCATTTGCCTCTTAAGCAATTCTATTATTGCTGGTGGGACTGTCTTTGCAAATGCTCATACCAGCAGCTTAGAACTTGACCTTTCTCTCCATATGTATCCAGTGAATAGTCAAGTCTTCACTTGAAGAGACCTGGGAACTGCTTGACAGGTCAGCAGTGTTGTGGATATGAGCATGACATGGGTATAGTCCCTTGAGTCAAATTGCATGAGCTTGAAGGCTTGCTTTGTCACTTCCTAGTTGCTGATGTTGGGGATGTTACTGCTTTTCTCTGTGCATCAGTTTCCTCATTTATCAGAAAGAATGATAATAACAGTAACTAATTCATAGAGATACTGAAGGTTTAAAGAAATGCTGTGGGGCTGGAGAAATGGTTCAGTAGTTAAAGGTAATTGCTTGCAAAGCCTGCTGGCCTGGGTTCAAGTTCCTAGTACCCACATAAATCCAGATGCACAAAATGGCACATGCATCTGGAGTTCATTTGCAGGAGGAAGAGGCTCTGGTGTGCTCATTCTTTCTCTCTCCCTCTCTCAAATAAATAAATAAAAGAAATACTTGGAAAGAATCTAGGATATAGTTCATTGTAAGCCTTCCATAATCCTTTATCATTATAGCATTTTATGAATTTCTTACTGCTAGTTTATGCCATGTTGCTGGGATGAACATCCAAACCAGACCCAGTTCATGGGAGAAAGTTTTATTTCAAGCTTACAGATCCATGGGAAGTTCCATCAATAGCAGTAGAAGCTGCTTCTGTACATCCAAGAAGAGAGAAACAACCAAATGATGGCCCACAAACAATAAAAAGCTACAAACACAAACCAGCAGCAAGCATCAGAGGCTGCACAGAGCTCACATTACTTTCTACACTTTGGGGTTGGAATTGAGATCCAACCCCAGAAGCACCTCCTCCAGCCAAGCCGCTGGAGATCTGAGTTGCAAGCTTGAATAAAATACCTGAGTCTATGGGGGACATACATTCAAACTATCACACTTGCCACCTTTGTGAGCTACTACACTCATGAAGGTATTCATCTTCCCTAATGGGGCCTGTTGTCCTCTTTCAAGAAGGTGTAAGACCATTAGAATCTTGCCACATTAGCAATGTTTGTCTCATTTAACCTATACTGATCTCACTCTCCAATGAAGATTCTATTTGCATTTTTTTAGAAAGCAGCGAGAGAGCCGTGGACAACCCAATTCTACCAACAAGCCTTGGGATTATGGCTGACATCCAGGCAAGAGATGAACCACCCCTGGCCTATCATGTAGGCCCTAAATGAAGCCTATGAGAAAGTGGTGAGATAAACAAGACATCACCACAGCAAGTCAGATAACCCAGGAAAGGTCAATGGAGACAGACACCAACAATACCCAACACAACCCAAAGCAGAAGTCCAGAGACACGCAAGATCTCAACAATAAAGCAGACTTAAAATTCACCCACCATGACTCAGGAAACTGAGCAGAAGAGGAGGCAGAAAGATTTTGAGAACCATAGTGGGGTAGAATATCCAGAGATGCTGTTCCCCTCAGCAAGAACACACAAAGGGGAGGGGAAAACTGGCTACCTCTAGAGTAATTCATAACCCCCTACCCCATGGACAGATCCAGTATGATCAGATCCAGTGGGTTGGGGACAGAGAAGAGGGAAATGGGTATGCTTCATAAGATTTGCTCATATATCTAATTATGGATAATAAAGATATTAAAAAAGAAGGCGTAAGATCCTGCTTTGGCACTTGAGGTTGGGGTGTGGGAATATTGTGAGCAGCATATACCAGTAAGGCAGGAAGCCAAGGGCACTGATTAACTGGCTTCTGGGTGAGGACAGGCTGGGAAGCAAAGGGAGATACAAAAAGACTTTAAGGGAGGGAAACAGGAAGACCTGGCTCTGTAGGGAAGGACTGCCACTCAAGTGGATGAAGACAAATGAAGAGCTTTGGGAGGTGGCGCTGGAGATGTTCCCAAGGCAAAACATGAAATTGAATAAAGAGAAAACCTATTTCACAGAAGTAGTCTCCTAACACAGGGCCTTACAACCCATGCCATATATTACTATCACCCAAGAAGCATTTAAGACACGCTGAAGCATGGGCCCAGCATAGTCGGGCTTAATCAGAATCTCAAGGTTGAAGTCTCAGCATTGATTTTTTGTTTTTTTGTTTTAATTCTGCAGGTAATTCTAATGCATGATGGGTGACAGGGCTGAGAACCAATATCCTCACTAGTTCCTTAGTTTTAATTATGTATTTTGCCAACCCCAACACTAACCCCACTCCATGCTCCTTCCTTTTCTTTCTCCCCACTGCCCTACACACACACACACACACACACACACACACACACACACACACACTTTCAAAAGGCAAAGTTGGTTTTGTCATTATCTAGCTTAATGTCTTTCAGAAACTCTTCATAATCCCTCAAAACAAAAAGTCATAATCCCCTAACATATAAATACATGGAAATCATTTACTGATAGATCCTTAACTTTCTGTGGTCTGTGAGAGTGACTTTGACCACAGGGTTGTTTCATGGCAGTGGTCAGCACAGGCTGATCACTAATTCAAGGTGATGCTCCTATCTCAGCCTCCTGATTGCTTGGATTATAGATGTGAGCCAGCAGGCCTGGCTTGCCCACATTTTTAAATGATATCATACTGTGAGATTAGTGAAGGAAACATTTACACTCCAGGAATAGGTAAATGCTACGGAGTGGGTTCATGAAACATTTTTTAAAGCTGATCTGAATGTAGACTAGTGATTAATAAAATTTGGTGTGAGGATGGAAGGCAGGTTGGATTTGATCAGTGCATACTATATTCATGTGTGCAAATACACTGTACAACGAATACATGTTATTCACAAAAACCATAAAATAATTATTTAAAAATGTATCACTTCACCATTGCTTTTCTGGCATTGAAAGTTAGACAGACAATTTGAACATTATCAGAACATGGCCTTTTTGATGCTGTTTCTTATACTTCTGCTGTACTTTGCTAACCAATCACACTTCTACTTACCAACCTAAACATCACCCTCAGAGGTGAGCGCTTTCTGATGCACTCAAAGAAAAGATCACTCACTTCTCTATTGATGTTGCACATTATTGTGATATTTAACAATCGTTTTGTTGTATGGAATGACCTTGTTTGTATACTCAGTCTTTATCCTCAGCATCTCTGAACTCCTTCTGGTCAAGGACCCTGCCTCTGTCATCATTCTAGGCTCATAGGCTCCTCTCATGTGTGAGCTTTCTGCAGCTGAGAAAAAATACCTGAGGAAAAATTGTTAAAATGAAAAAGCTTTTATATTTGGCTCCCAGTTCCTGAAGTTTTAGTCCATGGTCACTTGACCTCCTCATTGTAGGTTTGAAGCAATATTGAATATCATGGTAGAAAGATAAGGTGGAGAAAAACTGCTCACCTCGTAACAACCTAGAAGATAGGGAAGAGATCATGCAAGATATATCCCCCAGGGTTACAACACCAGGGACTCACTCCCTTCAACTAAGTCCTGCCTCTTGCATTACCATGGCTTCCCAAAAGTCCATCAAATTAGCAACACATCAATGGATTAATCCATCACTGAGTTCATAGCCTTCATTATCTAGTCACTTCTCCAAAGGCCCATTTCTGAACATTACAACATCTATGCACTGGGGACCATTCATGCGTGAGCCTTTGGGGGACATTTCATAGCCAAACCAAAACACCTGGCATATAACAGCCACTCTGCAATTGTTAATTCAGTGAATAAACAGATCGGTCAATGGGCATGAATGAGCAAACCTGGAAGGAGGGGAATATTCAGCTCAGATAGGACCATGGAGAAATACTGAGGTGCCTCGTATTGGATGATGTTTTGCCTGGACTTCATTTCATAGTAAACAAAGAACCACAGAATCTTTTCTGACAAGGTTAGTAACCTATGAGCAGCCATGGTTAAGATGATTAGTCTGACAGGATTTGGTGTTCAGGATGGACTTGACAAAGGGGGAACTCGATGAAAAGAGACTGGAGTTCAGGGGGGATCAGAGATGCAGCCCAAGATGCACATGAGAAGGTGGGTTCAGAGAAAGCACACTGACTACCTTTGGGATCCCGTGGGTGTGCAGGCAAGATTGCATGGGACACTGAGAAGAGCAGACATATTAGGGAAAACCTGGTTTCCTTTCGCTGAAGTGCAGAAAGCATAGGGGCACGTGATGGCTCTCTTTAAATTGTTGATGCTCCCTCTCAGAGGAGCAGGAATTAGCCAATTTATTTCTGTATTCTGAATTGCCTAGAGGTCAGATCTAAGACAAATATAAGGGAGAATTCTCTATCCATTAGACAGACCTAAAAATGGAACAAGCTGCCTAAAGGAGCAGTGGGTGCCTTGTCACGGGGAATGATGGTCCAGCTGAGACTCAGTGCAGTTGTATAAAAGGAATTCAAGAATCAGACTAGGTAATCTTTTCAACACTTGAGAGTCAATTATTTTATGATGCTTTCAGTCCCCGTGAGTTTTATATAACAGGTACAACTTGTCGGTACAATGTCCAGGAGTTGGAGTTCCTGACATAGAACTGAGGAAAATGTTGGGGGAAGAGTAGTACTCTAAGTATTAGGTGGCCAAGCCCAGACTGGTAGCATTATACCAAAGTCCCTCCACCCCACAAGGGAACAAGCAGTGCCAGGAAGCAACTTCTCTGGACTAAGGTTTCTGGGTCCTCACCAACCCCAGAGACATGAATGGAATAGAAGAGGGTGTCAAGGGGTCATCAAGAACCCCCCACACACAGTTTTTTCCTTCTGTATCTCTCAGCTTCAGAAGATGCTCCCACAGCACCCTCCCTCAGTCAACAACAGATGAGAGAGCTCTTCTGGCTGACGCCTCTGCACGGGTGATTTTGGACCCATAGGGTTCCCATGGAACTCTGCTTCCGTGATTTCCTCTTTGTTTCTAGGGAATTAGCATCGTATTTCTAGTTCTCTCCCTTTCTGTATCTTCTCCTCCTGATAGGACCTCATTTTGCTCTCCTGATATCTAGCTTTTCTTTTCTACTGCCCCTAAACAGTTATTCTTTTCCTAGGATAAAAGGCCCCTAAAAACTACTACTTAACCTTTCTCTACCACACCAACATTTAAAGCAAGTGTGTGACTCTTGTGTCTTGACTTTGACCTCATGCCTGTAGCTCATTCTTCCCAGGAGCATCACTTTGGCCCCAAGGTGTTCTGCTGAGACACACTGCAACATGCTGCAGAAAATAGATGAAATTTTTAATTTTGAAGACATGGGCTCAGTTTCTGCATCAGCTATATACTATTTGAAATGCCCTTTCTTAATCAAACACATTTGTTACTGGCGGTCTCTGTTTGGGATTTTCCAGGTTCTGAGTCTTATTTGAATAATTGAAGGTGTGCACACAGATAGTAAAGCAGTAAAATCTTTAACTAGAAAGTAACTCAAAAGAACTGAAGAGTGGAGGATATGCTGCATGGAGCAATGGGCTCACTGAGTAGTCACTGTTCGGGGCTTCTGTCGTAGTCAGCCACACGTCACTGGGATGAATCTCCAAACCAGGCACAATTTGGGGGAGGAAAGTATTTATTATTGAACTAACAGATCCAGGGGAAGTTAAGGAAAAAGGCTGGCTCCCTTTCATAGAAGCAAGCAGAGACAGAGGTAGCACCTCCAGAAGCAAGCAAGCAAGCACACTGTAACACTGTAATTCACAAAATGCAGAACTGCCAGGCCTGGGGTTCAGACTTTTCTTTTGCATATCTATCCCTAGTATTTTGCATCCAAGTTAGAAAGGGCCAGTCCCCAGGAGGCTAGGCCAAAGTGACACTTCCTCCAGCCAGAAGCCTGGAGACAATTAACAATTTAATAAACACAATTATAATAAATTCTATTGGGGGACATTATTCAAACTACCACAGCTTCTTTATAAAGGGCCTGGGAGAAGGAGCAGGTTACTAGGGACTTAGCTTGGGTGCTTCACTGTTTTGATTGACAGGCTTCCGTTATATAAGCTTTTCTCTATTGCTCATGTCCTTTCCCATGATGCATCTGATTTTAATCATATGCATGCCCAATTGTACACAGGCATGAGTTGGTATATATGAGATCTCCCTTGCAAGTTCACTCAGCGCACACAGAGTGCCTTACTGCACGTGTACCCCAAAGCAGTCCATACTTGATGGACCCCACTTCTTTGGTTTCAGGATGAATGCCAGGACATGCTCGAATAGAAACGGGGTGTTACTGAGGGAATGGTAAGGGGTGTAACTTGTTCCAATGGTTAAAGTGGGGTGTAAGTGTAGCTTCATGTAAACAAGGGTCCCAGGTTGCTAACAGTTTTCTGGGTGCACTGTTAGGAAAGGTGTACGTATACTGCATGAGCCAAGCAGCTCCCTGGGTTGCCAAACTTTTAGTTAGGCTGCTTTCCTGCCTCACATTCGTTATCTACTAAGAGGTAAGAAAGTTCTTCTCCCATACTAAACCTGGTATCATTAAAATGTCGAATGACATCTTGGTCACCTTCCTCAGTGACCTTTTCTCACTGTTCACTCTCATAACTTCTTGGCCACATTTGAACCTGTAGGCTGTGCCTTCCTTTGTGAAACTTGATTTCCATGGTCTTTTCTTCACTTCTCTCAAGAAGCATCTTTGTTCCAGTTCACACTCAGGAGCTGTTTTTCTGGCCCAATGTCAACATTCCAGTGAATTCTCTCCTCTTCTCTGATCTGATGTTTTCATCTAGAAGAGAAGAAATGGTCCTCTCTCTCTCTCTCTCTCTCTCTCTCTCTCTCTCTCTCCCTTTCTCTCTCTCTTTCTCTCTCTCCACTATCAGTTTTGGGTTTGTAGTTGGTCCATATTTCTCTTCCAAGCTTTGGTCCCAGGCTTACAATCCTGCTGGATTTCTCCTCTGGTTTTCCTGCCAGGATCTCTGACTCTTTATTGTTGTCACAAGGTAAATCAATACATCTTTGTAGAGCCTCTGACAAAGTGGTTAGAAAAGGCCAGACACTAAAAGATTATTGGTCAGCATTGCAAAGAAGTACACTTATCATCAGGGACCATCTCCCATATGCCAGTCAGAGAGAACAATCCCTTTTATGTAAACTTCATGCTATGATCGTAGCATTGCATGACAAGTAGGAGGTGGCACTATTCACTCCCACAGATCTCAGGATTGTTAAAGCATTTTATGGGTTGACAAACCCCTGATATTTCTCAACTTTCTGAGCTCTGGGTTATTGGCTTTTGAAAATGTCAATGGCCAAACTTTATAATATGGCTTCCTGGAATCCTCCCAAAGCCTTCTTCATAGGGAAACCATGTGATTATCCAAAGAGTAATGGAAATAAGTCTTATCTGGCCAGATATCCTTCCTAGCCCAAACCAAAGACAACCATCCACCTGGTACATGTAGCCCAGAAAGTCTGTCTCTGAATTATGAGTTATAACAAACACTAAAGACCCCTTCTTTCTATCACTGCAAATGTGTGTGATCTTCCTTTTTTGACATCTTATCTTATATTAGTGATATATATA
>PVHP010038913.1:0-16616 GCA_004024765.1 Zapus hudsonius | reverse complement strand
TGTGTCACCACTCTCAAATTTCCATCACAGTCAATATGCCAACAAGTCAGAAAGCCTAAGGCTGAGAATCATCCTGGGTTTCTTCCTTCTTACTTTCCAAACATTATACATCCAATCTATCAGTTGAATCCAAATTAGATGTTCTAAAATATATCCTAAATCTTTCCACTTCTCTGTACATTCTTTTCCCACCTAATCTTAACCAGCAAAAAGTTGTTAATATTTTATTTATTTTTGAGAGACAGGCAGACAGACAGAGAGAGAGAGAAAGCCAGAAAGAGAAAGACAAGGAGCGAATCAGTATGGATGCTCCAGAGCCTCCAGCCACCACAAACAAACTCCAGATGTATGTGCCACTTTATGCATCTGGCTTTACATAGGTACAGGGGAATCAAACTAGGACCATCAAAGCCTAGTGGTCTGGTTTTGATTCCCCAGCATCCATGTAAAGACAGAAGCAAAAAGTGGCAGATACATCTGATATTCATTTGAGTGTCAAGAGATCCTGGTGCACCCAACACACACACACACACACACACACACACACACACACACACACACACACACACACACGCATGCGTGCGTGAGCACACCCAACTAAGTAAAATATTATTTTAAAGTCTTCTTAGACTACTGAAATAAACTCTTAGACATCCACTGAAGGAATATGTCTAGCTCTAGTGTTGAGAAGGAGATTCACAGGGGTGGGGAGGAGTCCTCTGATAAGGATATCAGAGAACATAGGTGTCCTTCCTTCACTGCTCATCTGCATGTTTCCTTGAGGTTTCTGAGAGCCCAGCTACTCCCCCACAGGACTTGGAGTTAGATGTGCATGGCCATGCTCAGCTGCTTGCATGGGTGCTGAGGATCAAAATCAGGTCTCGGGCCCTCGTGCTTGCACAGCAAGAGTTCTTACCCACTGAACCATCTCCCAGGCCCCAATAACAACATATGTTGATCCACTCTGTCTCTACTCTCAACCTTGAACTAATCTAAAAATAATCTACTTCAAATAGAGTTGGAAGCTATGGCTTTCCATTTCAAGCAAAAAGGGGCAAGGATGAGTCTAATTCTCAATTAAAATATACATGAAAGCTAGACATGGTGGCGCATGCCTTTAATCCCAGTACTCAGGAGGCCATAGTGGGAGGATCGTCATGAGTCCAAAGCTAGCCTGGTGCTACAGAGTAAATTCAAGGTCAGCCTGAGCTAGAGTTGAGACCCTACCTCAGGGGGAAAAAATACATGTAAACCAGATTGCAACTCATTCAACATTAGATATATGAATTCCTTCTGGTAGAAAATACTGTGTAAAGATTCTAGGGGCAGGACAAAAGTTGAGTAAGACACAGTGGTGGACTTTGAGGACTTCCAAGGTATAAAATAAGCACAGGTCACCTGTAATGTATACATACAACCTACTTTAAAACACAATATGGTATGTATACAGAAAAAAGCTATGAGTGCCGGGTGTGGTGGTGCACATCTTTAATCCCAGCACTCAGGAGGCAGAGTAGAAGGATTGCCATGAGTTTGAGGCCACCCTGAGACTACATAGTGAATTCCAGATCAGCCTGGACTAGAGCGAGACCCTACCTCGAAAAACCAAAAAAAAAGAAAAAGAAAAAAAGCTATGAGTGAGGCTGAGGAGATGGCTCAATGGTTAGGAGTACTTGCTGCTAAAGCATGAGGGCCTCTCATCTGTAGACTATCAAGGTCAACTTCCCAGAACCCACATTTTAAAAAACTGGGCATATGAGGCAAACCGTGTTGCTGAAGAAACCACAGAATGCCATCGATCAGCATCGAGAGACCCTTCAAGGTCCAGAATGGTAACCAGCCCCCAGATGGTAGGTAGTGTAGTGCTGGAAGGCACTGCATAAGCTGCCAGGGAAAGCTGGTCAATGACAGCTGGAGCAAAGAGAGACCACTGACATGAAACACAGTCTGCTGCTGAGTAGGCTGGCCACACCTCCTACTGGGTGAGAACAGCCAACCAAGAAAGGAGCACTTGTACAATGGAGGAGCCTGGGGGAGACAATCAACAGCTTTTAAATTTGGCCAAATATTCCACTTAATGAAGGAGAGACCTTAACTGGAACTGGGGATTTAGGGCGATATGCACCGGATCCCGGACTCTTGAGCTCCCAAGAAAAGATGCACTAAGGGAGCGACTGATGGAGAGGCCACTAAAAATAGAATCTAGGTAATCCAGAATTGTGTATATCTGTTAACCTATACTGATCTCACTCTCCGATGGAGATTGTATTTGTGTTTTTCAGAATGCAGCGAGAGAGCTGTAGCCCCCTACCAACTGACCTTAGGCCGATAGCTGAGATCCTGGCAAGAGATGAGCCACCACAGTCATATCATGGAGGATCCATATGGAACCCGTAGAGAATGATGGGATGAACAAGGACCCACAGCCACAGCCATTCAATCAACACAGGATAACCCAGTGAGACAGAAACCAACAGTTTCCGACACAAAGACCCCCTAAGTTCTCAACATTAAAGCAGCCTTAATACCCACCACGACTCAGGGAACTGAGCGAAGAGGGGCGGAAAGATTGTGAGAGCCATGGTGGGGGAGAATATCCAGAGTCATGATGCCCCTGAGTAACAACATACTAGGGCCAGGAGAACCCAGCTGAATACTAGGCTATCCATGATCCCCTGCCCCAAAGATTGATTCAGACGGCCCACGGAGGAGGATATCCAGCTGACTGAGGATGGGGAAGAGGGGCACTGGGGAACTGGGGATTACAACTCATCATTTGCCCACTAAATAATATAACTCATTATGGACAAAAAAAAAAAAAAAAAAAAAAAAACAAAAACAACCTGGGCATAGCCACAAACATCTGTAACCCCAGTCTGGAGGAGGCAGAGACAAGAAAACTGCTGGGAATCACTACTGGACAGCTGCGCTGGGTTGAGGGAGAAACCCTGTGTCAAGGAGGCATGCAGGTGAGCAATAAGAAGACACCCAACATTCTCCTCTGGTTTCCACAAGCACATGTAGGACACACATCTGTACACACAAAAAAACCACACATCATACAAACTACACACACACATACACAAGCAAGTAAAAAAAAAAAAAAAACCTCCAAAAAAAATCTCCAAAATTTTCATTGCATTTTCCCTGTTGAGACTAGAACAATGTTTTGTTTTTCTATTTTTTTAGTACTTTGTAAACCTTAACAAAAGCTCTATGTTGTTGAATTCCTAGAGTTCCAGGTTAAGAACCCTAACAGAGAACATTTATTCTAGCACTTACCTCTGCTGTTCAATAAAATCAAGCACATACACTTGCTGTCTGTTGACAAAAAATTTATTATATATATATATATATGTTCTCTATATATTTTTATACACACAAATGTGTGTGCATTGTGATTTGAATGTAAAATGTTTCCCATGTGTTTGAACACATGATCCCCTGTGAAGATGCTAGGTGCTATGTGAGAAGATTGTGCAACCTTTTGAGATGGAACCTTGCTGGAGGAAGTGGGTCAATGTGGGCGGGTCTTAAGGTCTTTTAGTTCTTCCTCTATTTACAATCCAGCTTCCTGCTCCAGCCATGCCTTCCCTGCCATAGACTCTCTACCCTCTTTAAGTGTAAGCTGAATTAAACTCTTTTCCTTCTGTAAGTTGCTTCTGGTTATGGTGTTTTTTTTTTTTTTTTTGTTGTTGTTGTTCCAGCAACAAGAACTGATACAATATACATCTAACTTTTATTTATTTTTGAGACAGGGTCTCATATTGCCCAGGGTAGCCTTGAACTCACTATGTAACCAAGGAGAGCCCTGAATGTCTGATCCTGTCTCCACCTTACAAGTGCTGGGATCACAGGAATGTGCCACCATATCAGATTTCTGCAATGCTAGAAACAACCCAAGGCTTAATGTATACTAGGAAAGACTCTACCAGCTAAGCTACTTTACTTCTTAGCCCCTATACTTGACTTATTAATGATGAACATTTCCTATCCAGGGAAGGATCAGATGGCAGGGCTAATAAACCAAAGGAAGTTTATTTCTCTATTACTCTACCACTGGGAAAAATTCAACACGGAAAACTCAGGTGGGGGCCCAAGAGATGGTTCAGTAGTTAAAGGCACTTGCTTATAAAGCCAGATGCACAAAGTGACTCGTGTGTTTGAAATTCACTTGCAGCGGCAGGAGGCCCTTGCACAGGAATTCTCTCTCTCTCTCTCTCTCTCTCTCTCTCTCTCTCTCTCTCTCTCTCTCTCTCTCACACACACACACACACACACACACACACACACACACAAATAAAGAAAAAAGAAAAGGAAATACAGGCAAGTTAGTACAAAAGAGTGAGAAATGTACTACTGACATTATTACTGACGGTGCTACAGAGAAGAATCCTCTGCCTCCTGCATATTCCAACCAAGTCACTTTCATGATTCACATACTCCGGGGGCTTTATACCCTCCTGCCCTCTAATGGGTAGGAACTCTTCATACTCTCTACTCTCCTTCTCTAAGTTGAATAAAGTCTCTCTAAACTTTACCCTCTAGTCTATGGATTTCAATTCTTTGAATTCATAAGAATTCTGGGGGACTGGAGAGATGGCTCAGCGGTTAAGGCACTTGCCTCCAGCGCCTAAGGCCCCTAGTTCAATTCCCCAGGACCCACATAAGCCAGACCCACAAGGTGGTGGTCCTGGTGTGCGCTTGCGCGCTCGCTCTCTCTCTCTCTCTCTCTCTCTCTCTCTCTCTGATTGAAAATGAATAAATAAAAAATATTAAAAAAAAAAAGAATTCTGGGACACCCCAAAAGTTGGCCTCAAACGCACAGCAATCCTCCTGCCTCAACATCCTGCATGCTGGGCCTAGAGGCATGAACTACCTCCCAAAAGTGAGGACCAAGTTCGGATCCTCAGAACCCAGATAAAAAGCTAGATGCTATAGCATGAATCCAACAGTGAGAAGGGAGAGAGAATTGCCCAGAAGCTTGAGGATCAACTAGCCTGGCAAACAAACACAGCAGTGAACAACTAAGACAGCCTGCTTCAAACAAAATGGATGAGGGCCAACACCCAAAGTTGTCCTCTGACCTCCACACGTGTACAATGGCACATGCACACAACTGTCCTCACACACATGAACACACACCAGTCATTCAAGGCTACATTTTTAAAAAGAGCTGGAGAGAAGGATCAGTGGTTGCAAAGACTGATGACCTGGGTTCGATTCCCCAGTACTCACATAAAACCAGATATGCAAAATGGTGCATGCGCCTAAAGTTTGTTCTGGTGTGCCTTTACTTTCTCACTGCACTCTTCTTTCTCCCTCTCTCCTCACAAATAAAATAAAAAATTTAAATAAATTTACTAAATAATGTTTTAGGGCTGGAGATATGGCTCAGCAGATAAGGCACTTGCCTCCAGTGCCTAAGGCCCCAGGTTCAATTCCCCAGGACCCATATAAGCCAGACCCACAAGGTGGTAGCCTTGGTGTGTTCTCTCTCTATATATATTTCTCTCTCTCTCTGCTTGAAAATGAATAAAAATATTTTTAAAAATAATGTTTTAAAGTTTATGAAGGTACATAAATTGATGGAAGCCAGCTACACCTTTAATCCCAGCACTCGGGAGGCAGAGGCAGGGGAATAGATGTGAGTTAGAGGCCACCCTGAGACCACATAGTGAATTCCAGGTCACCCTGGACTAGAGCGAGGCCCTACCTTTTAAAAAAAAAAGCATAAAAAGAGAAACTAATGTTTTTCAAATAAAGCATTTGGAAGAAGAGTAGCAGTAACCACCACTTTTGCAAAAACTCTTCAAAATCAGCCTATGGAAGATAGCTGGATTCTCTAATTTGCTTTAGCACTTAAGTCTATTGCATTATGAGTTTTTGTTTGTTTTGCTTTGTTTTCTTTTTTGGCACCCGGGTGTATTGTGTATGGAGTATGCAAATGTGTGCATAGGTACGTAAGTGGAGAGTACAGTGTCAGGTCTCCTCCTCCACTGCTCTTTCATTCTTTGACAGGGAGGCTCTCACTGAACCAGAGATGCCATTTGT
Organism: Zapus hudsonius; assembly: GCA_004024765.1. Lineage (NCBI taxonomy): Eukaryota > Metazoa > Chordata > Mammalia > Rodentia > Dipodidae > Zapus > Zapus hudsonius. Next base: position 10,562 of record PVHP010038913.1, on the reverse strand, counting down.
GGTCAGACTGGCTGACTGAAGACCCAGTGATTCTCCTGCCTCCACCCCTCTCAGGCCTAGTGGCCACATCTCACTTTTTACTTGGGTGAGGATAGAACTCAGATCTTCATGCTCGTGCATAAAGTGTTCTTTCGGGCTGGACAGATGGCTCAGCAGTTAAGGTGCTTGCCTGCAAAGCCTAACGACCGGGGTTCAATTCCCCACTACCTACATAAAACCAGATGAATAGGGTGCCTGGAGCGTCCACCCCCATGCTTGCAAATAAAAATATTTTTAAAAAAGAAAAGAAAGTGTTCTTTCCCACTGAGCTGTCTCCAGTCTCAGTATCTCCAGTGGTACTAAGGCCTGGAACATGCTAGACAATGCACTACTGAGCTGCACCTCCAGCCTTGTGCCTTGTTTTCTGACTAGATCTCCAGAGTGCTAGGATTACAGGCAAGCCTCATCACACCTGGCATAACGGCTTCAAAAGATAATGTAGGGAGGATCTCTGTGAGTTCAAGGCCAGCCTAAGACTCATAGTGAGTTCCAGGTTAGTCTGGGTTATAGAGACTGTACCTCAAAAAAACAGGCCATTGCCAAAGCTCTTGGTTGCTCATAAGAAGGAGATGGTAACCTTATTGCTGAAGACCACATATACTTGGGCTGCAGGTCACTGAGAAATCAAGCTGGAGCTGAGCTGGAAACCTCCTCCCTGTTAACCAGCTGATAGAAAGCTGGTAAAAGCTATGGCTACATGCAGCCCTATGGGAGAGAAAAGTCATCAATGGTGGTGAACCCTGAACTCATGGTGACCCTCCCACCTCTGCCTCCTGAGTGCTGGGATTAAAGGCCCAGCTCACAAGCACTTCTTTTAATAAGCATAACCCAAATACTACTATTCTCACTCTTGGCTTGAGAAGCTTCTCTTTATCAGATGGCGGTGACCACTGGAATAATGCGAAAGAAAGACACCATAGCGCTGAGAAAAAACGAGTGTTGGGCGCTGGGACATCTCTATCACACTTCCCAAGACTCAGGGTCTACTGGGAAGAGGTGGCAGAAAGATTGTAAAAGAGCCAAAGGAAGGGTAGGACTGCTTACAATGCAAACTTCAGACACAGAACAGCCTTGATAGTCATGATTTCACAGGTGCCTGATAATACCTACATATAATGGGAGGAAAAGATGATGACCCCAAAACAAAACAAAGATTAATTGAGAAGGGAAAGAAATATGGGAGAGGGTGGGAGGGGAAGGGAATCATAATGGTTTGTGGCCTATAATTATGGAAGCAACCAATAAAAAGTTAAAGTTTTTTTTAAAAAAGGGTAAATTTGGGGCTGAAGAGATGAGTCATCAGTTAAAAGCCCTTATTTGCAAAGCCTGTCATCCCAGGTTCAATAACCCAGTAACCACATAAAGCAGGGTACCAAAAACTGGTATATGTGTCTAGAGTTGATTTCCAGAAACAAGAGACCCATACACACACAAATAAATAAAAATATTAATAAATAAAATTTTAGAGCTAGATAGGTACATCACTTGTGCTATGTGCCAACAGCCATGGATTTGATCCCATGCACCACAAAAACAAAACAAGATAAACAATCACACTCTTTACTCATTTATAGCACTTCAATGCCTTCCCATACACAAAACACTCAAGAATTTTGTTCCTACCTTTTTAAAAATTTTTATTATTCGGGCTGGAGAGATGGATCAGTGGTTAGGGCACTTGCCTCCAGTGCCTAAGGCCCCCAGTTCAGTTCCCCAGTGCCCACATGGGCCAGACCCACAAGGTGGTGGCCCTGGTGCTAGCGCGTTCTCTCTCTCTCTCTCTCTCTCTCTCTCTCTCTCTCTCTCTCTCTCTCTCTCTCTCTCTGCTTGAAAATGAATAAATAAAATATTTTTTAAAATTTATTATTTGGAAGCGGGGGGGGGGGCATAATGAACACACCAGGGCCTCTTGCCACTGTAAACCAACTCAAGGATGCATGTGCCACTCTGTGCATGCGCCACTCTGTGCATCCTTGTGTGGGTACTGGGAATTGAACTTGGGCCGTCAGGTTTTGCAAGAAAATGCCTTTTAACCACTGAGTCATCTCTCCAGTCCTGATCCTAACTCTTTTAGGGTAACTCTCCAGCAACTTTTTCTTGACTTTTTCTGCCCAATGAAGAAAGCACTTTCTTTTTTCTTTGGAGACAGGGTCTCACTCTAAGGCTAAGGCTAGCCTTAAACTCAAGAGAAATCCTGAGGTATGGGCTACCAAACCAAATAAAATCACTCTCAAAGCCCACTCATCTCACCACTACAGGCCTTGCATGTAATAAATGCCACTGCACCCTAAACTTTCCCTTCACAGAAATTACTGCAATTTGTAGCCACAACTTTACTTGTATTATTATTTAAAATTGTGGTGCTCAAGCCAGGTGTGGTGGCAGATGCTTTGAATCCCAGCACACATGAGGCTGAGGAAGGGAACTATCATAAGTTTGAGGCCAGCCTGGGCTACAGAGTAACTTCCAGGTCAGTCTGGGCTAGAGTAAGACCCTACCTTGGGGGGGGGCGGGGAGGGAGATGGCTCCATGGCTAAAGGAACTTGCTTACAAAGCCTGCCTTTCTGAATTCAATTCACTAGCCAACCAAGTAAGCCAGATGCACAAAGTGACACATGTAACTGGACCTTATCTGCAGCGGCAAGAGGCCCTGGCATGAATGCAAGCACATGTGGGCACACAAGCACACACATACACACATACTATCTTTCAAATCATGGTGGAGGGCTGAAGAGATGGCTCAGCAGTTAAGGCATTTGCCTGCAAAGCTTAACGACCCAGGTTTGATTCCCAGTACCCACATAAAGCCAAAGGAACCAAGTGGCACATGTATCTGCAGCTCGTTTACAGTAGCTAGAGGTCCTGGCATTATCGCTCTCATTCTATTTGTAAATAAATAAAATAATTTTTAAAAATCACCGGAGGCTAGAAAGATGGCTCAGTGGCTAAAGGCCCTTGCTTGCAAAGCCTGATTGCCAGGATTCAATTCCTCACTACCCATGTAAAGCTGGATTAAAAGTGGCACATGCATCTGTGATCACAATATGCCTGTGACACTGGGAGACTTAGGAGCCAGTGAGACTGGCCACAAGAGACCTTGTCTCAAAGCAGGTGAAAGAAGAACACAGACACCTCCTTGTCCTCTGACCTCTGTGCACGTGTACACACACAGAATCACTGCACTACCACAGAAAAGATATTCCTTAACTTCAAAACTGGTACAAAAACAAGGGAAGTCATGAACAATACTGAGTCAAAGAGGAGGAAAATCACCTACTATGTGACAAGCACTGTGCTCCCATTTCACATGCACTACCCCACTTAAGTTTCACAAAGAGCCATCATGACAAGAGAGCAAGCTGGAAAGGTTCTGGCACGACTACTGAGCAGTAAACGAAGGCATGTGAACCCAGGACTAGCCCAGGCTGGGCAGACGCCAGCAGGTAAGAGCACCGGCTGCTCACGCATGAGGATGGAAAAAGCCAGTTTTAATAGCGCACACCTTCAATGCCAGCACTCAAGAGGCTGAGGTCCAAGGATCACCATGAGTTCAAGGCCAACCTGGGCTACAGAGTGAGTTTCAGGTCAGACTGGACTCAAGCGAGTCCCTGACTAAAAAACAAAACAGACAAAACAAAGCTAGCAAATTGTACATGCCTGTAACTCCAGCACTGAGGAGGATCCCTAGGGACTGAGGCAGGAGGATCACTGGGGCCAGTCTAAGAAAAAAAAGCAAGCTCCAGGTTCAGAAAGGTGGAATAGAAAGCAAGAGAGGAAGATCTCAAAGGCTTCCATACATGTGACTATGGAGCATGTGCATACACCACACACATATATGCATACATGTGCTTGGTAATCACATCACAACATACTTAACACACTAAAAAACATTTTTCCTTTAAAAAATTCTCCATAGGGCTCAGTAGTTAAAGGCAGTAGCTTGCAAAGCCTGCCCATCCAGATTGAGATTCTCCAGTACCCACATAAAGCCAGCCAGCTTGGGGACATGCCTTTAATCCCTGCACTAGGGAGGCTGAGGTAGGAAGATCACCATGAGTTCAAGACCAGGCTGAGCTGCAGAGTGGGTTCCAGTCAGTCAGGGCTAGAAAGAGACCCTGCCTCAACAGCAACAACAACAAAGTCTCTGCTGGGCGTGATGGCACACACCTTTAATCCCAGCACTAGAAAGGCAGAGGTAGGAGGATCACCATGAGTTCAAAGCCAGCCTGGGACTAGAGTTGAGACCCTCCCTTGAAAAAACTAAAATTTAAAAACAAAACAAAACAAAAAAATCCTTTCTTTAATGTAACAGTTTTTAAAAATGCCATTATAGGTGGGCATGGTGGTAGACACCTTTAATTCAAGCACTAAGGAGGCAGAGGTGAGAGCAAGAGGTAATGAGTTCAAGGCCAGCCAATGGCTTAGCTGCTTTCTTAGAAAGCCACTATGGGATCAAGCCCCTAGTATCCATTCGCTCTCTCAGTCTTTCTGTTTCTCTGCTTGCAAATAAAAAATATTGTCCTCAGCACGGGGAAAAACAGTATTCACAAAAAATATTAAAACATAGTCAGGCGTGGTAGTGCACGCCTTTAATCCCAGCACTGGGGGGGGGGGGGGATTGCTGTGAGTTCCTGGTCAGCCTGGGCTAGAGAGACCCTACCCTTGAAAAAACCAGGGCTGGAGAGGCTCAGGGGTTAAAGGTAATAACAACAAACTTTAGATTAGTATCGCACACATTTTCCCATTAACCTTTTTTTTTTTTTGGTTTTTCGAGGTAGGGTCTCGCTCTAGTCCAGGCTGACCTGGAATTCACTATGTAGTCTCAGGGTGGCCTTGAACTCACAGCAATCCTCCTACCTCTGCCTCTGGAGTGCTAAAGGCGTGTGCCACCATGCCTGGCTACCTTTGTCTGTTTTGGTTTTTTCCCCCCATAACCTTTAAAAGGCATTAAAGCAAATATAGAAAGTTTTCAGCCAGGCATTGCAGCACATGCCTTTAATTCCAGCACTCCAGGAGGCACAGATATAGGAGGATCGATTTGAGTTCAAGGCCAACCTGGGATTACAGAGAGAGATCCAGATGGTCAGCCTGGGCTAAGTGAGAGCCTATCATGAAAACAACAAAAAAACTAAAAATTAGGAAGTTTTCAACTATTTATTGCAATTCAGATCTGTGAATATAAATTCAACAGTAAAAACCTGGTACTTTGGAAGAATGTTTAACCTGACTCAACCAGTATCACTTATATAAGAGGGAAAACACAGCTGTATGGCCAAACGCTGACCTGGAATTCACTATGAAGTCTCAGGGTGGCCCCGAACTCATGGCAAATATCCTACCTCTCTGCCTCTGAGAGCTGGGAGTACTGGGATTAAAGGCATGTGCCGCCATCATCAACATCTGAAAAAAAAACACTTAACTCTCCAAACCTCAAAATATTGCTATTATTCCAAAAAGCAGTTATGTGCAACACCCAATTTATAACTTCCCAAAATGAAATTTACAAACCAATGCTCTGATTTCACAAAAGTACAATGTTATGAGACACCACCAATGATGAAATCCACAGCTCAGAATACATGCTCATTGCCATTTCTTCTATTCTCTCAGCTAGTTTTATGGTACAGAAAATAGTTTTAAAGAAAATATTTGTATTCTACGCAACTTATGACATATTTCAAAAATGAATCAACCAAGCTATGGTTAATATTAGTATTCCTATTCATACAACAAATATGTATTTACATAGTCGTGATTATCACTGCTGGGGTGGCATTACCTACCACTTCTCAGCAAACTGAGTATGCACAACTGAACAGATATTAGAAAGGAGGTTTTAAAACTCAACAGAGAAGTTTTTACATGAACTGAAGTCAGCAAATGGTTGAAAACAGATGTCACCACAGCAACCCCAGAGGAAACGATGGAGGAGGAATGCACTTACGTTTCAAAACAACGATCCACGTTGTCAGACATCAAAAGCAGCATGCATAGCTGTTCCAGGGCTATGAGTTGCATGTCCCTTTCATCTCCCTGTCCCATCTGTAGCCATTCCAGCAACGTATCCGGATCCACATCTGCCATGGTTCTCTCTAAAAGCCTCTTTGCCGAAATTGGGAAAAAAAAAAAAAAAAAGTCCTTCAAATGTCCAAAACTGATCAGCCTGAGTTCAACTTCTTTTTTCTTTTACATCTGCTGGAACCGAGTTTTGCGATGTTGTTTTAAGACTTTAAAAAATAAAATAAAACCTAAGTAAGTTGGGATGGAGTGCGGAATGCAGTTTGCAACTTTCCTTTATCCTCTGTGCTTATTCACATATACTAAACAAAAACCAGTTTTACACAAGAGTATAAACTAAGATTAGGTTGCTGGTTAACTAGAAACCAGAGATGTCTTTGTCAAACAGTCAAACAAGCTTTGGCTCCCACTACTGTTAACACTACTATCTATGCCAAAACGCAAAGAACACCTATAGAAAGGTTTCTTGTTTTTGTTTTTTCCCCAGTGACTCTTCCCCCTAAGACGGCTCTTCAGATAATGGTCAGACCCAGTATTTTTTAAAGAAACTACACATTCTGATCCAATCCCCCCTCAAATTGAGTTATTCCTTTACCTCCAATTTCACAAATTCGGAATTCTCAAACTTACTCCTAAAGATGTTCAAATACAAAAGATAATTAGGTTTAAAGCATCTATGGAAAAAAATGGTTAGGATTTCTGGAAGTCTTGGCAAGTGTCATTAAAACTTTTTTAGTGCTAAAAGTGAATGCAGTGGACTAACAGGTTAGGAATCGGTATAATCCAATCTTTCTGTGCTCCCACGGGACGGGACAGGTGGCTTTAAAAACAGAGACAAAAACCGCGTCGTGCAAGCCAAGCGACCAGTCCTTAGCAAAGCTCCTGGCCATCGCCGAGGCTCCCACGCAAACCACCTGCAAGCGGACACGAGGCATCCCACCACGGCCGCCGGAGGGGCCGAGCCCGGGGACGGGGAAGTTCTGGAAGCGGCGGCGAGCGGGCGCGGGTGCCCGGGCCGCGGGGCTCCCGAGAGCGGCGCCCGGAGCTCGGCGGCCCGGCCCGGTTCCCGGTCCCCGGCGCTCAAGGACGAGGGGCCCCGGCGGCAGCCCCGCCGCCCGCACCGAGGGGAACAAAGGGACCCCGGCCCGGGCCCAACGCTCCGTCGTTCGGGAGTCCATTCCCCCCGGGATCTTACCCGGCTCCGGTCCGGCTCCGAGCAGGCCGCGGGCAGAGCCAGGCCCGGCCGCGGCCCTCGAGTTGTCAGGAAGCCGCAGGCCGCGCAGGTCGGAGCGGGCAGGAAGAGCCGCGTCCTCGTCCCTCCCCTTCCTTCCTTCTTCCTTCCTTCCTCCGCGGGCCTGCGGACCAGGAAGCGCGAGGCTCCCTCCCCCGAGCGGGCGGGCGGCGGCACGCGGCGGCTCAGGCCCGGCAGGTCCCAGGGAGACCCGGGCGGTCCGGCCGGCGGCGGCGGCGAGGGGAGGCCGCGTCCATCGCGATCCGGGAGGGGGAAGGGAGGGCGGGGCCGCCGGCCGGGCTCGGGCGGAGGCGGAGCGAATCTTCCCCGGCGGCGATCCCGCCGGCGGCCGCTGGGGGCGCTGCGGAGACCTGGGCGCTGCGGCCCCGAGGCCCCGGGCTCCCTGGGGGTCGGCGGCTCCCGCCCGCGCTCCGCACGCCCGCGCATGCGCGCGCGCTCAGCTGCGCGGCTCTTCTCGCGAGCTCCCCCCTCCCGCCCCGGCTCCGATCGCCGGGACCCCGGGACCGGTGCGATCCCGCTCGGCTCGTCTCCCGTGGCCTGTGGGCGGTCGCAAGTACCTCCATGGTTGAGCCCTTCAAACTTTTGATTTCACGCGCACGGGAGACACCGTGGACCTACCTGGAAGACGGGCCGCCATCCAGCACGTGCACCTGCCGTGTAAGGTGGGGTGTGCCCAGGTGTGATGGCGCACGCCTTTGTTCCCAGCGCTGGAGCTGAGCTAGGAGGGTCGCTGTGAGTTCAAGGCCAGCCTGAGGCTACAGTGAGACCTCCCTGCCTTGAAAGGCTAGAAGAAAGGAAGGAGAGAGGGAGAGAGAGAAGTTGGTATAGTGCTTGTCTAGCATGCAGGAAGCCTAAGCTGCAACCCTAGCACTAGAGGATGTGGAGGCAGGGAGATCAGAAGTTCAAGGTCAGCCTGGCCTATAAAGGAAGGTAGAGGCCAGCCAGAACTACAGACCTCATCTCAATCATATTCTGTGTGGAATAGCCATATGGCATTATATTATGCATCAAAAAATTTGTTGAGGTCTGGAGAGATGGCTCAGCAATTAAGGCGTTTGCCTACAAGGCCTAACGACCCAGGTTCAATTCCCCACTACCCAAGGAAAGCCAGATGCACAGTGGCGAATTCATTTGCAGTGGCTGGAGGCCCTGGTATGCCCATTCTCTCTCTCTCTCTCTCTCTCTCTCTCTCTCTCTCTCTCTCTCTCTCTCTCTCTCTCTGCTTGCAAGTTAATAATTTTTTTTTAATTTGTTGGATGTAAATGTTTAAACTATGCTATAGAAAATGTCTATGGGGGCCCGGAGAGAGAGCTCAGCAGTGCTTGTTTGCAAAGCCTGATGGCCTGGGTTTAGGTCTCCAGTACCCACATAAGGCCGGATGCACAAAATGGTGCATGCATCTGGGTTTATAGTGGCAGGAGGCTCTAGCTCACCACTTTCTCCTTCTCTCCTGCCCTCTCAAATTAATTTAAAATTATTTTTTTAAAGAAAGGGCCAGGCAAGGCACGGTTCTACATGCCTTTAATCCTAGCACTGGAGAGGCAGAGATAGGTGGGTCACTGTGAGTTTGAGGCCAGCCTGAGACTACGTAGTAAATTGCCTTGAACTCACAGCGTTCCTCCTACCTCTGCCTGCCAAGTGCTAGGTTTAAAGGCGTGCACCATCACATTGAACCTTTTTTTTTTTTTTGTTTTTCCAGGTAGGGTTGTCTCACTCTAGCCCAGACTGACCTGGAATTCACTATGTAGTCTCAGGGTGGCCTTGAACTCATGGTGATCCTCCTATCTCTGCCTCCCGAATGCTGGGAATAAAGGCATGTGCCACCACGCCCGGCTGCATCTGGCTTTTCATGTGGGTTCTGGAGAATCAAATTCAGGTCCTTCTGTTTTGCAGGCAAACACCTTAACCTCTAAGCCATCTCTCCAGCCCGAGCCTTTTTTTTTTTTTTTTTTTAATTGCAGGGCCTCATGTAGCCCATGATGGACTGAACCTCAGTACAGTAGCTGGGGTGACAGGCATACACACAGGTGTTTATAGCTGCTCTGGCCGTAACTGTTATTGCTTGGAAGTAGGGGTTTGGGTGTAGCTCAGTAGTGAAGCATGTGCTTAGCATGTTTAGTGCATGTACTGTACCAAAACAAAACAGAAACAAACTCCTTTGCTCTCAGTGCTCAATAGACAAGAGGCTGAAGATGTTGCATAGAGTATGGCCAAGAGAAAGTCTCTGTCATATCACAAACCTTTCATCCATGAAGTCACATCCCCTGGATGTATGTGTTGGGCAGCTGATCACTTTACCAGAGCAAGTGAGTTGGAAAAGACATACATCCAAAAAAAAAAAAAAAAAACAGCAGTAGGAATTTTAGAGACAGGCTTGCCCAGTGTGGTGGTGCATGTCTGCAACCCCAGTGCTTTGGAAAGATGGAGGTAAGAGGATCAAGAATTCAAGTCAGGGCTGGAGAGATGGCTCAGCGGTTGGGGCACTTGTCTCCAGTGCCTAAGGCCCCTGGTTCAATTCCCCAGGACCCACATGGGCCAGACCCACAAGGTGGTGGCCCTGGTGCATTCTCTCTCTCTCTCTCTCTCTCTCTCTCTCTCTCTCTCTGCCTGAAAATGAAAAGATATTTTAAAAAATTAAAAATCCTCAGGCTGCACAAGAGCTCAAGGCCAGCCTGGAATTCATGAGACAATGTTTCAAAAGACGCTTTTCTCCAAAAGATAACAATACTAAAACATGAAGTGTGTAACCAAAATTCAATTTGTAATGCAGAACGTGCATATCTTTCTACCTGATTTTCAAGGAAACTATCACATGACTTCTTGTAAGTCATTTACACCGACTATGTCATCACAACATTTGGGAAACCTGGGTGAAGGCTGTAGGGGAATTGTAAATATTAATTTTTAGCTTTTATAAACCTAAACTTATATCAGAATAATAAAGGTTTTTTTAGAGTTGGGTGTTGTAGGAGGATCGCTGTGAATTTGAGGTCAGCCTGGAACTAGAGAGTGAGTTCCAGGTCAGCTAGGTTAGAGTGAGACCCTACCTCAAAAAAGGAAAAAAAAAAATAAGTTTTTTTAAATGAAGTAAGTCTAGCTTGTGATGACTAATTCTTGGTAATTATTGCCTTCTAGGAATCACTGTTGCTTTCCTAAATATTTTTAATGATGTATTTAAAAATACTAGAATTGTGCCAGGCATGGTGGTGCCCTCCTTTAATCCCAGCACTTGGGAGGTAGAGGTAGGAGGATC
>PVHP010038912.1:0-16602 GCA_004024765.1 Zapus hudsonius | reverse complement strand
TACCACACCTCAGAACAGAGAAGCTTTGAGAGCATGGATGGGTGTGAAACTCAAAGAAAGCAAGGCATGTCTCCATATCCTAGCAATATAGCTGCCTTTTAGCAAGCATGTGTCTCAAGTATGGCTCTTACGATGAAGCATGACAAAGTACTAGACCAATGAGCATCACCAGGTATAACAATACTTTAAGTAAGTCACTTAGAAAAATGAATAAAGCACATTTTAACAGTATTCTTGAATATATCAGATATCACACAAATATACAATATTGCAGTGAATTTTTTTTCTTAAACCATATATACAAGTTAGGTCCTACAGAGCAAAGGAGGGTGAAGGGAAAAAGGGAGGAAGGATACAGGGTTCAAAGTTGACTTATAAACCCTGAGTTATTTATGCCAGTAGAACACTGTATTCTTTTGAGGCATGATCTCACTGTAGCCCAGGTTGACCTGGAATTCACTATATATTGTCAAGTTGGCCTCCAACTCATGGAAAACCTCCTACCTCTGCCTCCTAAATGCTAGGATTAAAGTCATGTGTCCACATGCCCACCTAGAGCACAATATTTTTATTTTTTTAACCTGAAGAATGCTTGCTATCTTTTCAAAGTTGTTTCTCATCCAAAGATCTTGAATGACTTTATCACTTTATTTTCCCAGAAGTAAATATATGGGTGAAGAAATTTATCCAAAAATAAAAAAGACTGTTTCTTTCTGAGAATGTATCTATTCTCCCACAATGAGCCCCCATGCACCTGATGGTTCTGCTGGAGACTAGTAAAGACTAAGCAGAATGTTGTCTGCCAAGCCAGCTAATCTCCTTCATGATCCCACTAATTGTGCTCCTCATGTATATTTTCTGAAATAATAAATCTTGAATTGAGCAACTTGTGTTACCACCGGTACATCTGGGTTTATCTCTCCCTGTCATGAGTAATCACTATGATGTGGCGTTTTGTTGTACATAACAGATTTTTCTAAAATCCATACAAGTGTCATTTCCATTTATGACCACCTTTTGTTGTCTAATAAAACACACATAACTGATATTTTGGTCATTCAATTTTCTATTTAATGAAAATTATAACATGTTGAATTTAGGAGCTAAAACATGATTAGAGATAACCTACTCCTACTTTGTCTTATAAATTACAAAAGATGGGGGGATGATATTGAACTTGTCATGTAGCTCATTTAGGGTAAATTAAATGTTCTTATTTTTCATTCACAGTTCTTGTTAGATCCCTGTTTAAAATGGTTTGAAGCCTTGATTTTTGTTGCTCATCTATGTGTGTAGTCTCTATTTTAATATGAATTCCAAATTGTAATGTTCGGAGATCATCTAACAGAGAGATGCCCTTTGAAATTTACCATGTAGTCAGAATATGAGGTCATCCAAACTTTTCATCTTGAATTGACTCCAATTCTAACTACAGCCTGAAATTTCCAAACACTGCCAAGCAGCGACCTGTGCCACACACACACATGAGATGCTAATGGCCCTGCAGATGTGAGGATGTGTGCTGTCAGCAAAGAACAGCTGGAATCAGTTAATGACTGAAGTCAGCATGAAGTGCAAGAGACCAGAAGGCTTCATCTTCACAACAGAGCTCAAGGAAAGGACTTGGGAGGTCAGATGGCGGTGGAGGCGGCCCAGGAGTGACACGGCTGAGAGCTTCATTAGCTCATCTCCTACCAGCCAAAGGAAGCTGCTAACTCTCACACAGGAGAATCTCAGTAACAGCAGTTTCCAGTCTGAGAATGAACCTAAAAGACCAGACATTCTGAAGAGACTGAACAGTGAAACCCTTGGCCAAGAGAGTGTAAGAAGCAACTATGCCAAGACTTGACAGAAACAAGTTCTGCTGGTGGTCTCCTCTTTTCTCTTACACAGGCAATGACTATAGTTTGATAGATGAATTGTTAACCACTTTGCCATTTGTTTGGTCATAACTTTAAAAAAGGATGAAGCTAGAAACGTAGAGTAATGCTTACACACAAGAAAAAATCAAACATTTAACTAAAATGTGTTAAAATATGTGAGTTTATAATTTTATTGTGTCCTAATAATGATGATGCATGGAAATTGGGGAAAAAAACATTCTTACTGTTGCTTAAAAATTTTATGAGTTGTACCTACATGGAATGATTATTCAAGGAGGGAAATATTTATATTTTCCCAAATCCTTCATTTAACCTAGTTCTTACTAATTCAAGTTTAATAAGAAAGGTGTGATAAAATTATTTTTGATGAGACAAGAAAATACAACTATAAACGTCTCACGTTTCCAAAAACACCACACAATGAAATGACAAATTTTAAATACATAGCAAAAGTGATATTAATGTGATTAACATTTTTTCCTGAATATATTTTGTGGGCTGTACATTATTTTTGGTACTGAAAGATACACGTGAAGTCTCTTATTAATATGAGTGGCTTGCATACCCCCCACATACACACAAACACACACACAGAGAGAGAGAGAGAGAGAGAGAGAGAGAGAGGGAGGTAGAGAGAGAGAGAGAGAAAGGGAGAGAGAGAGATACAACAAAGGAAAATTATGGATGCACAGAGAAAATTAAAGATAATAATATGTCTGTCGTAGTAAGTATTCCTTGAGGAAAGACACATTGCTTTTGTAGCACAGTCTGGCAGACTAACACTGGTGTTCACACTGTTACAGTAATTTCTTTTATTTCTAGTACCCTTCATTTTTTTCTATGTGGCAGCCATTACATCACACAGTTAACATGTCATGAAATTAAAGTACAACTGAAAGAATTATCATTAAGATCAATATGTTAGTGTCTGGAGATACGACACAGAGTAAAGTGCTTACTTGCAAACCTTGGTGTGATGGTTAGGTTTTGTTGTCAACTTGTATCTTTTTAAATATCTTGGGTGGGTCTCTGAGGATGTTTACAGGAAGGCAGCCTCTCAGCAAGGGGCAGGATACAAAGAAGCTCAAAGAAGCTAGAAGTAAACATCCTTTCCTGTGTGGGCAGTGCAGGAAGGAAATTCCAGAGACACGGGAAGCCATTAAGTCTGGGGAAAGGTTGTAAGACCCTACCCTAAGGCTATATAAAGGGGAAGAAATTCTCTCCTTGGCCCCTCTTGCCTGTTTGCTGTTCTGTATGTGTGTGTGTATGGTTTTGGTGATGGGTTTCTCTCTTTGTTCTGACCTGTGAAAGAGGGCCAGCCTCTTTCGCTGTTACAGAACGTCCCCTCAATCTGTAGTTTTAATAAATACTTTCCTCCCTCAAATTGTGCCTGGTTTGAAGATTCATCCCAGAGGCGTGTGGCTGACTACGACACTTGTCATCCCAGGTTCAATTCCTAAGATCCACATAAAGACAGATGGAAAAAGTGGTTCATTCATCTGGTAATTACTTTCAATTACAGAAGAACTCAATTAAATTAGATCTTGATTTTTCCAGTGTTACAACTTTAAAACTTCCAAATACAGCTAATGAAAGAACAGCATTTCTCAAACCAATTTCCCTGTTAAAGCATATTGGGAAATGAGATTTCTTCAATTAAAATTTTAATTAATATCTTTATTATGAATAAGTATATACCTTTTATGAGCACACCTTGTGAAGGTGTCACCATTTCCCTCCTCTCTGTCCACTCCACACTGGGTTCCTTCCTCAGTGTGTATACTGGATCTGTCCATAGGATAGAGGGTTATGAACTGCACCAGAGGTAGCCAGCTTTTCTTTCTCTTTTTTTTTCTTCCCCCTTATTTAATCAGCTTTCTAGTTGCTGCACAGACAGAACCCAAACAAAAGCGGCTTGTGGAGGAAAGGGTTTATTTGGCTTATGGACCCGATGGGAGACTCCATCCTGGCAGGGAAAATGATGGCATGAGCAAAGGGGTGGACATCACCTCCGCCACACCACTGCACACATTGGCAGGAAGGTGTGCCAAATACTTGCAAGGGGAAGCTGGTTTATAATCCCCAAAAGTCCGCCCCCATCAACACAATTCATTGAGTTTGTAAAATCTAAATTGCCATCAGCTGAGGATCAATTACCCAAAGCACATTCATTTGTTTGTGGGGGACACCTGGATCAAATCATGACACCCCTTGTGTGTTGTTGCTGAGGGGGGCAATGTCTCTGGATAGTCTTCTCCACCATTTCTCTTATATTCTTTCTCCCCCCTCTTCCTCTCAGTTCCTGAGTCATGATGGGTGAGTTTTAAGTTTGCTTTGTTGTTGAGATCTTAAGTATCTCTGGAACTTTGTCCTGGGTTGTGTTGGGTATCTTTGGTGTCTGTCTCCATTGACCTTTCATAGTTTATCAGCTGTGATGATTGGTCTCCTGTTTTTCTCATCACTTACTCATAGGTTTTATTTGGGCCCTGTGTGAAGGCTAGGTGTGGTTTGTCTCCTGCCAGGATGTCAGCCATTATCCAATGTTTTGTTAATGGAATTGGGTTGTCCCCGCCTCTCTCAATGCCTTGTGAAAAATACAAACAGAATCTCCATCAGAGAGTGAGATCAATATAGGTTAAATAAGACAGCATTGCTATTTTGGCTAGCTCCTAATGGGTGAGGTCTCTCTGTAGCTCTCTGGTAGTGGAAAATTCCCCTTGGAGACAGGGTTCTTGTTACCCATAGGATTTTGCCATGGATTCCAGTTTGAGTTAAGGGTTCCTTGTCACTAAGCAGATCTCTTAGCCCATGAGTAAGACATTGATTATCCATTTCAGTTTACCACCACTATTACTCAGATGTGATTTCTTGATTTGTTCGTCTCTTCCATATAGCAGTGTTCAGCATTCTTGTGACAGCTGTCTATATTGTATATCAGTAGTCTCTGCTTTCTCCACATATCATTGACCAATTTCCCCTGGCAGCTCATGCAACACCTTCCAGTGCTACACATGCTACCATCTGGGAGATGGTTACCATTCTGTATCCAGCAGGATCTCTTGGTGCTGTTTGATGACACTCTGTGATTTCTGAAGCAATAAAGTCTTTCCTTAGGCTAGAGCTTTGACAAAAGCCTGTCACATTTTGGGGACCTCGTAGATCTTTGTTTATCAATTAATTTTTAAGAAATAATTTGTAAGTTAATGAAATATTGGTTTTCATAAGAAGTCACATACTGAGTCCAAAGCAACTTTAAAATTTCATTTGATGCAATGCAGAAGGAATAGAAGTAAATGCATAGTTCAGTCACTGAAGCTGTCAGGAAGTCACTGGAACACAAGATGTAACCTCACATAAACCTATAGCAATCACAAATGTTCTGACCAAAATAGAGCTTTGTGAAATTCACTTGGTAAAACTGCACATGAGAAAAACTGAAGAGCAGAAAGAAAGAACACTGAGCAAATGCTGTACCCATTTATTTATTTGTATAAACCTGATTTATGTGGTGTTGTTTATAACTAAAGTACAGGAAATTGATTGTAAGAGCCATAATGGGGTAGAATATTCAGAGACATCCTCCCCCCAGAAACAACACAGAAAGGGTGAAAAACTGGCTACCTCTTTTGCAACTTATAAGCCTCTCCCCCATGGTCAGATCCATTATGTGCTAAGGAGGCTCCCCAGTGGATTGGGGACAGAAAGGAGGGAAATAGGGCTACCATCACAAGATTTTCTCATACAAGGTATCTAATTATTGATAATAAAGATATTTTTAAAAAATTAATATCAAGAATTCACACTTGAGGAAATATTAAGACAATGCCCTAAAGTTTGGGGTTGAGTTCCAGAAAGTAAAGCTGTACTGTTTGCAGCCTTATTTATCAGTGCACAAAAAGTGATAAGGACTTTTTCCTTAATGCTCACTCAGATGGAGACCTTCAAGGTGTCATTTTCATTCAGGTTCCTGATGAATGTGAAGAATATTTTCTTTAGTAGGACAAAGCTCTAAGGCATGAAAGAAGAAGCTCACAAATTATATCGTATGGTCATCAAAAGAAACCAAATAAATTAAAGAGGAAGAAACCATTTGTCATAGATCAGGGTAAAATAATGAATTTTCAAAGTTACAAACATTTTCAGTAGCTCATTTTTCAGCACAATGAAGTTTTTACCTTCTTGTTACTGGCTTGTGCTAAAAAAAAGTTCCCTTGGAGAATTAAGAGAACCCTGTCCCTGGAGCACTGGAATCAGTGTCCCTTCCTTCAGGGATTTGGTCCTGTTACCATGCTTTAGAGTCCCTCTGTGGATTTTCTTCATTCATTCTTGAAGACTCACACACGTTCCAGTTAATCTTTCTAACTTTAGTTAATTACGTTGTCATTTTTGAAAACTGAAACTTAAACTCTAAGGATGTTTCTCTGTGCTATGTATTTCAGGTCTGGACTTAATAATAGTAGCTGTGTTTCTATCCTATTCCCGGGTTGAGGTGACTCTCCTGTTTTCTGTGTGATTAGTTTAACAAAATTAGAGGAATTTTCTTTGGTAATAGCTGAAATGATGAACATGACCAATTTTACCTCCAGGAAGAAGGTGAGAAAGATAGCAGCAAGAAGAATGAGAAGAAGGAGAAGGAGGAGGAGGAGAAGGAGGAGGAAGAGGAGGAGGAGGAGAAGCAGAAGCAAGCAGCAAAGATAACACATAAGGAAACTATGAAGAAAAATAACACATTGCTGGCCTCTCAGAAAGAACTTCTGACAAAACTGTGTCTATGAATGCAGGAAATTTGACATTACCCAGATATGGCAGTTGATTAACTTCCTCCCCCCCCTAAAAGGGACCTGAAAAGCAGCTGTCTAGATATGGATTTTAACTCCTGATGCCATTCTCATTCTAAGATCTTCTGACAATTCAGAGTTATCTACTTAAGTGTAGAAAGACCCCAAAGACCCATGTAGATAACAAAGAAAATTGTGACCAAACTATTTTTTTTTTAAAGAACAATTGTCCCAAGCCAGAGTTTGTCTGTCATCAGGCCTTGTTGAGCAAGAGAAACAAGGTGAGAAAAAATGCTGTGTTACAGCTGGGAAGCTGAAGTAGCTGAAGAAAGAACTGCAGAGCTTTGTGGAGATGGCTTTTGTCAGCCTGAAACCAATCAAGAAGCATGACTTTTGGTTAGCATGACTGTGGACAGCACAAAGGATGGGTTGAGGCTGGAGAAAAAGAGGAAAGGGCTCTAGTTTTGCTTCAAATGACCGCCCCCCAAACACGTCTTAGACAAGTGGACCTGAGAATAAAGAACACAGAAGGGATGTCAAGGCTGGTGAAAGAGCCCCATGGCAATGAAAATCAGTAGCAGAATTTGATAAAGATTGACACAGATATATAGATAAAATTCTGAATTATTTTAATTAAGTTGTAAACTGTAGATTTTAAGATTATTATCAGGTAATTTTTATAATCAACGTATTTTATCCAAAAACAGGCCCATCATTTTGAAACATGTACTAGCAAAATATTTTAGGGGATATTTAGGAGATAATTGAGTGTTTATAGAACTTGCTTACAAAACCTTAAGTTCAAGTCCCCCTGACACTGACAAAAAGCTGGACTGCTATTCATCTGCAGTGGTAAGAAACCCTGGTGTGCAATATGCACACACCTGCGCAGGCTTATGTGCAAGCATGCACACAGAAATAAATGCATAATTTTAAAAAATATTATAAAAGCAAGTTTGCAATGTAGACATCACAAAAAATTCTAATGAAAACATTAAATATGAAAATATATCTAAATCCTTATAGCTCACATGACCTCTTCATGAACAGAAAAATATTTTTGTTCTTTTCAACAATTATAATGCCATTGAGAATCATCGTTTGCTCTCATGACAAGTATATATTTTTCAGTTTTTTTTGAGATGGGGTCTCACTCTAGATCAGGCTGACCTGGAACTTGCTATATAGTCCCAGGTTGGCCTCAAACTCACAGTGCTCCACCTACCTCTGTCTCTCAATAGCTGGGATTTAAGATGTGTGCCACCATGTCCAAGGACAGGTCATATATTTGGAAGTCTATACTTAAGGAATATATATATATACATATATATATAATTACCATACATAATGTTGAGCTTACTTATGGCATTTTCAAACATTTTGTTGTTGTTAACGATTCTTCCTCCTCCTCTCTGCCGTTCTCGTGTCCCTTACACCTGTGCATCCTGGTGGAATCCTGTCCCCATTTAAGTAATATGTGCTGTATCGCCATGTGCTTTTCTTCCTTAACACCTCTATCTCCCGTCACGGTCCCTTTTCTAATTTCTTGGCCTACACACACCCATTTATATGCGTTTTTACATATAATGATGAAGAGCTAAGAATTTAATTTGAGAGAAACATGATTTTTGTCTGAGTCAGTATCACTAAGGAGATTCTCTGAACCAATTATAGATGTTTGGCTTGATGAGCTAGGCTGATGTTTTATGCCTGATTCCTCCTGTTTGAATTCACATATTAATATTATTTCCGTGTAAAGGTATTGTCAGTATTAAATACCTATCATAGTTGATTACATGGTAATGATTTCTTGAATATCATCCTGCTAAGAGTGAATATTATTATAAATAACTTGAAAAACTGTAAGATGTATTCAATTTACTAATAATGTAGACTTAAGCTATATACCCCCATATTTAATGTAAATGTAGATACTCATATGTTAGTTCTGTAGTGAAGACTGACTGTTCTAATTCTAATGTGGAACTAATTGAAAACTCTTAAATATATCATCAGACTTCAGGGGTAAAAGATTCTATTCTCAAAATTATTTGCTTTTATTTTCGACTTAGGTTTTTTTTTTTTCTTTTGTGACAAAATTTCAATTTTCTCTTCTGTATGATAAAATCACTATGGAGATTCCTAGGTTGTTTTAGTGATATTTATGAACCTGTTCAACTTTAAATACAAATCATATTTGCTACTCAAAAAGTATGTTGTAGTCTGTACACAGAAGACAGGAAGGAACAAGGGTGAGGGGATGACATGATGGAAGAGGGCTGAGTCGCCGGCCTCTGACTCTGTCATCTCATTGGCTCTGATGTGGCATGATGCATAACCAATGCTGTGTCAAATTGTATAAAGGAAAGGGCAGAATTTCCAAGGATTGTTGCTAAGTGCCCCAGTTACTTCCAAAACTATTAGAATAAGAGAAATAAAGCACGGACTTGGGCAAATTCTCCAAGAGTTCTCATACAGAAAATAAAAATGTGAAAGCTTTAGAATGGCCTGAGGCATTTCTGTTTCACAGATTAAATTCTGCAAATTAATATAGTGCCAACACAATGAGGAGGTGGCAAGAGTGTGAAAGCTTATGGGTTTTGCCAGTAATGTCCTTCTAATCTGCTGCTAAGATACCTGCACCAAGGGCGCTTCTAGCCCTGGGCAGTTTCTGAACTGAAATCCTGCTAACCAGCAGTTAGGACTGAGTTAGAGATGGAAGGACTGTGCTATGGAATTCAGAAAGTCACCCTGGTTGTCCTGTTTGCTAAGGACAGGCGTGTGTCACACTTACATGTGACACACAGCTGAATATCAGGGTCTCTGTGTCTTCCTTGGACCAAGACCTAGATCAAAGCCCTTCACTTATTTAACTTTTCTGAGTGTGTGGGGCAGGGACAGGGAGCTCTACATTTGTATATGTGCATGTGATATGTACGTATTTTATGTCTATGGAAACTATGTATGTTCCAGAAGTTGACATCAGATGTCTTCCTAAATCACTCTTCACCTTGATTTAATAATTTGTTTGTTTATTTTGAGATGAGGTTCCACACTGAACCTGACACTTATGGATTTAGTTTGACAAGCTAATTAATGATTCTCAAGGATCTTCATGTTTCCACCTGCCCAGCACTGCCATTCCAAGTGAGGACCACCACACCCAGCTTTGCTGTTTTTGAGAAATGAACACAAGTCCTCAAACTTGCATCACAAACACATTACCCAAGGAGTCATCTTCCACACCCTGCATTTCTTTACTACTGTGTTGTGTCTGTGTGTGTGTGCACACGCATGTGTGTGCTATGTGTACATGTTGTTTGTGCATGTGCATGTGTGTTTTTCCACATGTGCTGTGTGTGCTTTGTGTGCCATATATTTGTGCGTTGTGTTTGTATGTGTCTGTATGTGCTATTTGTTGTACGTTTTCTCTGTGTATGTTGGGTATGTATGCATTGTTTGTGTATGTGTGTGGTATGTGAATTGTGTCTGTGCACTGTGTGTTGTGTGTGTGCACACTTTGTGTGTGCTGTGTGTTGTGTGTTGTATGTTGTCATGGTTTGATCCAGGTGTCCCCCAAAAACAATTGAATGTGTTCTGATAGATCGATCCTCAGCTGATGGCAGTTTGGGTTTTACAACCTCGATGAAGCTGTGTTGCTGGGGGTGGGCTTATGGGGGTTATAAGCCAGCTTCCCCTTGCCACAGTTTGGCACACCTTCCTGCTGCTGTTTGCAGTGCTGTGGCAGAGGTGATGTCCAGCCCTCTGCTCATGCCATCGTTTTCCCTGCCAGGATGGAGTCTCCCCTCGAGTCCGTAAGCCAAATAAACCCATTCTTCTACAAGCCGCCTTTGCTTTGGTTCTATCTGCACAGCAACTAGAAAGCTGACTGCAACATATATGTATGTGTTGTTTGTGTGTGTCGTGTGTGTGCACACTGTGTGTGTTGTGTATATGCTGTGTGTATTTTGTGAAAGTGTATTTGCATGCAGAATACACATTTCTAGTTTTATGTATCACTCAAACATATTACTGGTGACTTATGATTCAATTTTATATATCTTTAAATTGCTAAATTATGGTGACTAATTGCTCAAAACTCACCAACTCCTGAAGTGTAGAATTGACCACAATAACTACCCAGTGAAATCAAATAAAAATAGAAAAATAGAAGATTGAGCATCATATATGCACATAAAAGTGATAGGAAGGACATGATGGTCCAGAGAAAAGAGGCTTTATGGTCAGTGTGTGACTTTCTTGAGTATAGGCTTTAGTTGTAGTTCCCTTTCTTCTAAATGATATAGCTTAAAAGTATATACTTCAGGTTTTTAAAGTCCTTGTACACTGTTCATTTTGCTATTGTTTCATTCCCTCAAGTCTTGCAGTACAAACTTTCCCTTGCTGAAATCAGACATGGAGGTAGCAGGTGAGCTGTGGAGACTTTTGTCTTACTTTAGTAGATCTATAGCTCAAGTTTCAGAGACTGTAAAATTCAGCAATGTCTTATATTTTGCTTTAACCAAGTTTCTATGCTTGTCAAAATTTCACTGGGAGGAAACCGTGTTACTGAAACTCCAAAGCATTATTCTCAAACATGGCCATGGTAAAACTGCATTGCATTACGCACCTTTCTGGGATGGAGGTGGTTTCAGTCATGGCTGCTTCATCTCTCAGTTTCCACCATCAGTAACATTGATAAAGATGAGACCATTGTGCCCAGATAATGTGTGAACCCTGATGCATGAGGCTTGTAGCAGGCATATTGCTAGAAACTCACCTGGGAAATGTGATGTGGGAATGATTCCAAATCTGAGGTCACTGAAGCCTTAGGAGAGCTCATTCACCTGCAAGGAGAATAGATGGTGCCAGATGCTTGGATCTCCAGATTTCACCTATAGGACAGCTGGCTGGGTGGTTGGAATATCCAATATACAGGGCACTTTTTTGTAAATGCTCTATTTTGTAGGCAGGTGATTATATGTCTGCATCTCCCTAAGAAATTAGTTAAGCCAAGTAGACAAAAGTTTTACCTCTTTCACATGTGAAAGATAGAAATACTGTTACATATACAAGTTATCTTTTGAATATTTCATAAACAGTTTAAGAACAAGCACTGAATATATATCATCTAAATTCATATCCTATTCTCTGTTACTTGCAAGCAGGGTCCTGACCTCAGTTTCCATATCTGTGAAGAAGCAATCACTTTTCTTAAGTGAGTGGACTTTTGTGAGGTTGTTGTGAGGTTTAAATATTTCACCAAGTTGACAATGTGCAAAATTCTGGACCAGATTCAAAATCACCAGTGTCCTGCAGCATGCCCCTGGATTGCATATAAGGGATTGGCAGGCAGTGGGTGTCCTCATGGAGAGAATGAAATCCTGGAATACGTGGAGACAAAAAAATAACACTTTTATCAGAACCCTGTAATATTTAGGCCAGCTAATTAAACCAATTTTTTTTCATTCATTGCACATTATTCATCTAACCCTTGAAACTTTCCTTAGGGAAAACTGTTTTAAAGATTTGCCTCTCTCAACTCTGCTCCCACAATAAAGAGATTTTTCAGGTTTAAATGGCAGAATTCCCATCATTCTTTTCCCTTTTTATTTTACCCTGCAGTATTTGAAGAGAAGCCTATGATATGAGAAAAGAAATAAACACACACACACTCACACACACACACAGACACACACACACAGAGAGAGAGAGAGAGAGAGAGAGAGAAAACTAGAAGTAAATTGTTCAACTACAGTTTCCTATTAGAAACTTAGAGTGTTCCCCTTGATTAGCCATATCTGATGATTTGTTCATGAACTTTTTTTTAATCTGTACATTCAAGTTATGCCTATCACCTTCCCACCATCCTAATAAAACTCGCTTTCCCTGATGCGATTGATTTGGAAGGTTGGGTTATATAGGGCCATGAAGTTATCTAATTAAACTAATGGAAAATAAGATGTAAAAATTGTAACCTTCCCAAAGACATTTCCATTTTCAATGAGGTAGATTATTAATAGAATTAATAGAATAGCCAGGCAGTATAATAAGGCAAAATGGTTGATATTAAACTTTTGTGAGAGTTCAAGATGTACTAGGATATTACTTATAACTATGGTTAAATTAATCAATACCTTATATACGTTAATAATATTGTATTTTGGTTTGTCATCATTTTAAAGGTCTAGAGCCATCAACCCCCTTGTCACTGTCACACAGCACGACCACGAAGACGTTCTTGAGTTAGAACCCCTCCTCATGTTGCTGCACAATCCCCACGTTTGCACTGGCAGCCTCCTTCAGTATCAAAATGTAATTTCTGCAACCACAATACATTTCCCCCTTTCTTATATGCAGCATTGAAAGCCTTGGGTGCACAGCTTACATACACCTTGTGAAATGTCACCTTCACATCCTCCAGTGCACACTATGTGGTTGTCACAGGGCTTTGTGTTCCTGACATCTGTTATAGCATGTGATGGGAGAAGACAAAATTAAGTTTTGGGAAGGTCTTTCCTCAAAATGTTTGGTGGTAAAGGAGAAGGTCCTCAGAGAAGAGTAGAGGCAAAGAAAGATCAATGATACATTAAACTCATAAAAAAGATTTTGTCAAGGCAGACATTGAGTAACAACTATCAGTATGGAAATGTCAGTGGGTATTTCCTCACATGCTTTATTCAATCACCACCATGTAAAAATCCCTTTAAAATACCATGTTGAATACCTTGCAAAGTTTTCAAAAAGAGATGCAATCCCATGCAGGGTTCAAGTTTTACCAGGAATATTTTCCATTTTCATTGTTCTTGGCAACTTGTTTATGTCTACAACTGGTTCCATTGTTTCATCGATCTTTATTAATCTTCAGTAAAAAGTACACCTAAGTCACATTGTGGCTCCTTAACCAGCAGGTTGGGGACAAGGAGGAGGAAATGGGGGTACCATATAAGACTTGCTGATTCAATGTATCTAATTAATGTCCATAAATATGAAAAAGCCCATATTTTATCAGGGGTGTTTATCACCAAGAACCCCACACAAAACAGCTGGGCTTAGCTTTGTGCACCTATAATTTCAGTTCCAATGGGAGCAGAGACCCAAGAATCTTCAAAGCTCAGAAGCTCCATGATTAATAAAAGAAGACTAAGTCTAAACAAAACGAGGTAGAAGAGAGAAGAGCCAGACACTGGACATTTCACTCCAGCAGAAGAATAAAACAGCTGCAGGAGGGCAGATGGTGTACCATGAGGACATGTGCTCATGCATACACCACAGGTAAGAAAAAAGAAAAGAAAACTATGTTATAGAACTAAATTAGCATGATGATTAATCTGATTAATTCTATCAGAATATCCAAAAAGTGCATTGTCTAAAAATATGAAAGAAGGAAATAACTCTAAAACTCTGACACTTGAAATAACCTCAGACCATCAGTGTGAAAGTCAGGCATGAATGCAAGTGATTCCTCAAGACGTGAGCAAACTAAAATTGGATGAAAAGACATTTTGTTTTCAGCATAACAGACTGTATTTGACAATTTGAGCACATGCAGCATCAAAGCTATCTGGCACATTAACTGTGATGTTACTGTAAATACGTGGAGGCAGAAAGGGAATGAGTTCATGTTATTGCCATTATCTCAGAAATGTATCTTTAATCAAAAGTACTCAAAAATATTATAAACTCTAGTTTTCTTACACATGCATCAAAATTATATCCCATAAAATACTTGAAAGATACTCTGAAATTGAGATTTGTTTAAATTTTTATCATTTTGTGTAACTGAATGGAAAGTAAAATATAAAATAATGAAGAGTAATTAATAGACATTATTATTCCAAATTTTCATTTTCATGACATGCTTTTATGACATACAGTGATATTGGTAAAGGAAAGAGAGCAAGGAAAAATTAAGTGTTAGGAAGCAGCAAAACTTTTTACTCTGAAAAATTATTTTTTTATTTCCAAAATTGTTTTATATTTTGTATCAGTTGCTTCTTTGAAATATGCATATCATTTGAAGGGAAATTAATTCCACGCCACCTAACTACACTTTTATACATTAGTGAAATATGAGACAATACAAGTCTACTTAATTCTAATATTTTTCATTTATTTTTTATAATTTTGATACTTTCATAAATTACATATAATAGTCATCTACCTAGATCAGAGCTTTAGTAATACCATCTTCACATTAATTTTCCTTTGGTTCTTTCAGGCAAATATTGTAAGACCTTCAGCTAACCTAAAGCCAGCTGCTGTAGAATAAATTGTGAATCTGAGAGAAACAAGAAGATGTGGGTTTTGTGTGTGTGTATGTGTGTGTGTGTGTTCCTTTGAAGATACAAGTTAATAATGCTGATAAGCAGCACTGTGCTATGCACTTTTTAAAGAACTTTATAACTATATCACCTATAACACAATCTTATATAATTATCCATGATGACTCTCTATAACCTGTTCATTACATCAGTATACATGCAGAGCGACATTTCAGTCCTATATTTTTGTGAATTCATTTCAGTATTGACTGACTATTCATATTAATTAATGCTGTCCTGTGGTTGGGAAATTTCCTCAAGACTACCTTTTAGATTCATTTTCAAAGTTACTTCAAAGTGATTTGAATAATTTAAATGTTTCTTTTCAAATGAGACAGAATTATCTAAAGAAAAAGTAATCATATTTTCAATTGATTCCATTCATAAGAGTCATTTCCTGAAGACATTTGAAATTGCAGTATGCCAAGGTGAAATATGTAAAATTTAAATGTGAATATTAAAATGAGACATAAGACATGTGGATGGAGACAAATAGACAGACAAAGTAATGAATATGCATTGATCTCATATTATGTAATATATATTACTATATTACATCTGAAATGGGGACACAAGATTTGCTCATACAACTGTTTAAACTTATTCATAATAAAGATATTTAAAATAATATATATAATTTATTTTTGCATTTATATTATGTACCATATATTTTTAAGTGTGTATGCTATATACAAAATTGATTCTGTAATTATTATAATACATGAAACTTTTATGATAACATTTTATATGATACATTTAACTCTAAGCAAATATATGTTTATAGTAAAGTAAAAGTATATATTATATTACATAACAAATAGAAGCTTGAGAGTTTTGCAATTATAAAATATATAGTTATATCTATGCATTTAGGCAAACCACTTTAAGACACCACTCATCATTTTGAAAATTATTCTGTATAACCTTTTTATTTTACAGTTAGGCACGTGTTTGTGGCCATCCTCATTAGCTTTATTTGTGCCACTGGGGGTTAAATTTGGGTCCTCATACATGCTAGACAAATGCATGTATGAGGAAATCTCATAAATTTGAGGAAAGCTTACACAATTTATTGAATATTTAAAAGTATTCTAATAACAAAGCACTATGTCATCAGTGAGGACACATATAACATTGTGATATATGTACAGAGATTATTCATCTAGGGTATAAACATGTCACTAGTCATCCTGAATTTGATGTCCAATAATAGCATTATTTCCTACACAGTACGGGTTCCACTCAATATGAGTGAAGACTGAGATGTTGATGCAACTTTACCTCGTCTGCTGTCAGGGGGATCGTTCTGGGGTTGAATTCACTCTTTGAGGTCCTTGAGTGAGCAGTGATATGGGCCCATCAGTGTGGAAGAGGAGGCAGCCAGCACGCACACAATGAAAACTGACACCCTTGAAAATGTCTGTCTCCATTATTGCCTCTTTTGAGCTTATATTTGAAATGTTTTGAAATCTCAAGGGAAATTTTTTCCAGAATGGAAATTTTCTGGGATGGAGAGATTGCTCAGTGGTTAAGGCACTTGCCTCCAGTGCCTAAAGCCCTGGGTTTAATTCCCCAGGACCCACATAAGCCAGACCCACAAGGTGGTGGCCCTGGTGC
>PVHP010038911.1:0-16637 GCA_004024765.1 Zapus hudsonius | reverse complement strand
GTATGTAATTGTTTCATCCTCCTATCAAGGTTAATAATTTTCTATAGAAACCGTCTCTGTACCACCAGTATTTCATGGAAGGCTTTACATTGTCTAAAACTTGTTTTCTTTCATTTTTTGTTAATCAGACATCAGGGTTTCCTTTGTTCTAGCTAAGCGTTTCGTAAAAGGTAAAGTATTCTATAGTTGCTTTTTCCCTTCATAATTTACCCACCTATTTCCTAATTCATCATAGTTTCCTGTAGTTACATTGGCGCTGACTTGTACTGGGTGTGCTGTCATTGGGAGAATACACAGATAGGACATACAAAGAAAGATCATGATTAGTGCCAACAAGGACTTTTGTCAGAGCTATTTTGTTCTCCAGGGCTTCCTGGGAACCTCAGGCTGCATGACGACTGCTAATTGCAGGGGAACTGCCTGAGGCCATGCTCCAGGAAGCTCCAACCTCAACCCTTCAGCTGCCGGACTCCAGCGCAGCGGCATACTTTGCTACAGCTACACAGGTGTCACAGCTGTAGGCGTAGCACATGATCTCACACACCTACCCATGACCTCATGCCAGTCCAGGTAAAGGTGCTGAATCTTGTATTCCCAAAGATTTGGGAGACCCTGTCCTCGACAATGGGTCCCTGACCTCAGGGAAGTCATTGTAAAGAAGCTGCCTCTTGGCTTCCCACTAGCATGAATGCCCAGAAACCCAGGCTACCAATCCCTTGACCCCAGTTGAAGCCAGGTGTGTCTGCATCTTAGCTTCCCACTGACCATGCCTACCAACCCTCAAATCCCAGGCCAGTTAAAGGAGCTAACCTTTGCTTCCCACTGACCCAGGAGCAAGGGAACCACAACCTTGGAACCCAGGTGAGGCCAGGTAAGGGAGCTGAGTCCTGGCATCCCACATGCCAGTGTGCACAGGGACCCTACATACCAACTTGCAACTCCTGGCCAGGTAAGGGAGCTCAAAATTTTCTCTTGACTAGCCTGTGTGCCAAGGACCCTGTCCTTTAACTCCCTGACATCAGGCCAGAGTAGATTAAGAAGCTACCTGTTGGCTTCCCACAGGACTGAGAGCCCCAGGACCCCACCCAACAATCCCCAGTCCCCAGGCCAGTCCACTTAATAAAACTGCCTCTTGGATTCCTGTCATACCAACTCTGACGGAGTCTGTGTGAGAAATTGCATAGACTGAGGCAGTTGCTTCAAGGAAGTCTGCCCGTTGGAACAGGTTGTGCACTCAAAGTCTTTTGTGTTTTCAGCTGCTCTCTTATCGCTCTGATACCTGCTCATGGCTCTAACTCATTGTTTCTTTCTAGTTCATTCATTGAGTCCACCTTCAAGAAAACAGGGAATAAACTATCATGATTTGTTTCCCAAGAGAAAATGAAAAATAAAGTTTTCCTTTAGTCACTCCCCCATTATTACGAGCAATTGAGAGATTGAAAACAGCTAAAGGACTTTTGGAAAGAGTCCTAGATGACTTACAATAGAAGAATTACTTATTAAGGGAAAGTATTGAGAAAGAGATTCCTAGAACTGAGAGTTATAGGAAAAGACCAAAAAGAAACTGGTAGTAAAAGGAAACTCCCTGATCCCACTGATACTCCATTACCTTATACAGGTATCTATGAAAAAAAGGTGACCTATGGGTTAACATTAAGGAAAAGAGAATATCATGGTAAACCTTAAAAACAAATTCTTTTTTTTAAAATTTATTGTCCATAATGAGTTACAACATTTAGTGGGCAAAGAATGAGTTGTTATCCCTAATTCCCCGCTAAAAACAAATTCTTAATGGCTGAAAACTATATAATGTTTAAATTGAAAAACAAGTGGCAAGTCAGGCCTGGCCTGACTAACCACAGTTTTGCATCAAAACCATTTACGTGATAATCATCTGTGCTTTTCTATTGTCTATTCTCATGTACCTGCTGAAATTCTTGGTTTAATCATTCAAAGAACCTGTAACTGCCTGTATAATCAAAGAATACTGTTACAATAATCAACTGTATATAACTCTGACAAATGCTCAGTAAAATCGCACTCAGATACACTCTCCTTGAGTCTGTGTCTGTTTGTCACTCAGCCGAATCCCTGCCCACTTCTCCAAGGCCCTGATCCTTCGGTCCCAGCACTCTGGCGAGCTGGTCCATGGCAGATTCCCTATGGCTTGTGTGTCCCAGGATGCAAGAAACCCACCCCTTGACCTTAGTCAAGGCCCTGTATTGGAGGACCCAATTTTCTTCCCACTGGCTTGCTTGCTCTGGGGAACCTCCCACCCACCCCCGACTCCAAGCCATGTCTGGTATGGGAGCTGCCTCTTGGATATTCTAAACTCTGCTCAACCCATGACCCGACCAACCATCCACCTAAACACTGGCCAGGCCAGTTAAGAAAGATGCCTCTTTGATTCCAACATGTCTGCTTGCTCCAAATGTACTACAACTGACCCTCTTACCCCATACCAGGTAAGTGAGCTACAACTTCCCACCTATGCCATGTGCAACTGAGGCCCCACCCACGAACCCTTGAGCCCAGGGAATGCCAGTTAAGGGTGCAGGCCCCAGGACCCCACCAACTGACCCCTGATTGCAGGCCAGGTAAGGGAGGCCCTCCTTTGCTTCCCACAGGACCCTGTCCACTTATACCATGACCCCAGGCCTGATAAGGGAAGATCATTTTGCTTCCCACTTGCTCCAGAGCCCAGGGACACCCTGACCCCAGACCAGGTCAGGTGCTTGCCTACGGATCATGTGCACTGGCCACCTGACCCAATGCCAGGTAATTGAGCTACAACTTTGCTTGCCACATGGACATGAACATGTCCAAGCCCACTGCCCTACTAACCCTTGGCAATACCAGTTAGGGGAGCTGCCTTTGGCTTCCCATGGGATCATGTGCCCCAGGATCCCACACACCTATCCATGACCCCTGGACAATCCAGTTAACTGCACTGCTTCTTGGATTCCCACAGACATGGGAGATACTGGCCCAGACAAAAGGCCCCTGACATCATAGCAGTCATAGTTAAGGAGCTGTCATTTGGCTTCCCACCAGCATGCCTGCCCTGAGACCCAGCCTACCAACTCCCTTACCCCTGTACAGTCAAGGTAAGGTAGCTGCATCTTAGCTTCCTCCAGACCCCGCTTACCAAACCCCAAAACTCAGGCCAGGTAAGGGAGCTACCCCTTTGCTTCCCACTGGCCCATGAGCCTAGGGACCTCACCCTTGGACCCCTAGCTCCAGGGGAGGCCACCTAAGGGAGCTGCCTCTTGGCATCCCACCTGCCAGTATACACAGGGAGACACCCACCAAATAGAGCTCTGGATCAGGTAAGGTTGCTGCCTCTTAGATTCCCATTGAACCTGCCTACCAACCCCCAAATCCCAGGCCCAGTAAGGGAGCTACCCCTTTGCTTCCCACAGGCTCAAGAGAGAGTGAACCCCAACTTTGGACCTGACCCCAGGTGAGGCCAGGTAAGGTCCTCTTTGTATCCCACCTGCCAGTGTGCACAGGGACTCAACCCACCAATTTCAGCTCTGGACCAGGTAAGGTAGTTGCCTCTTAGATACCCTCTGACCTCAATAGGGAACCCCCAAATCTCTGGCCAACTACAGGAGCTACTCCTTTGCTTCCCACTGACTCAAGAGACATTGAACCCCAACTTTGGACCCCTGTCCCCAGATGACTCCAGGAATGGGAGCTGCCTCTTGAATTCCAACCTGCCTGCTTGCCCTAGGTGCCCTCCAACTGACACCCTTATCCCATGCCATGTAAGTGAGCTATAACTTTGCTTCCCACCTAGGACATGTGCAACTGCGACCCCAGATTCTACCCCTTGACCCCAGGCTATGCCAGGTAAGGATTCCAGGGACCCAACCCACCAACCCTCAAACACAGGCCAGGTTAAGTAGCTCCAGCTTTGCTTCCAAATTGGCTGTGTACCCTTGGACCCCAACCACTGAACCACTAACCTGTAGTGAGTCCAGGTAAGGTAGCTACCTCTTGGCTTCACACTGGCCTGCAGTTCCCGGGACCCTGCCAACTGACCCCTGACTACAGGCCAGGTAAGGGAGGTACTTCTTTGCTTTCTTTAGGACCCTGCCCTCTGACACCCTGACCCCAGGCCTGATAAGGGAGCTATCATTTTGCTTTTCACTCTCCCCTGAACCCAGGGACACCCTGACCCCAGGCCATGCCAGTTATGGGAGCAGCCTCTTGGATTCTAACATGACTGCTAGTTATGGGACCATGCCCACTGACCACCTGACCCAATGCCAGGTAAGTGAGGTACAACTTTGCTTCCCACATGGACATGAACAAAGGAACTGGCCGCTGCCACACTAAACCCAGGCAGTGCCAGGCAAGGGAGCTGCCACTTTGGTTCCCATGGGGTCATGTGCCTCTGGGTCACACATACCTACTCATGAACCCAGGACAGTCCAGGTAACGGCTCTGCCTCTCGGATTCCCACAGACATGGGAGACTCTGACCCAGAACAAAGGCCCCTGACCTCAGGGCAGTCATGGTTAAAGAGCTGCCTCCTTGCATCCCATCAGCATTCCTGTCCTGAGAGCCTATCAAGACCGTCACCCCAGTCCAGGCCAGGTCATGTAGCTTCCCACTGACCCTGCCTACCAAACCCCCAAAATAAGGCAAGGTAAGGGAGCTACCCCTATACTTCCCACTGACCCATTAGCCTAGGGACCTCACCCATGGACCCCTAACTCCAGGTAAGGCCAGATAAGGGTGCATCCCACCTGCAAATGTGCACAGGTACCCACCCACCAATTTGAGCTCTGGATGAGGTAAGGTAGCTGCCTCTAACCTTCCCACAAAACCAGCTTACCAACCCCCAAATCCAAGGCCAACTAAGGGACCTACCCCTTTGCTTCACACTGGCCCACGAGTCCTCACCCTTGGACTTTTGACCCCAGCAGAGACCAGGTCAGGGAGCTGCCTCTTGGCATCCCACCTGCCTGTGTGCACAGGGACCCAACACACCAATTCTAGTTCTGTACCAGGCAAGGTAGCTAGCTGCCTCTTGTCTTCCCACTGATGCCATGTACCAATCACAAAATCCCTGGCCAAGTAAGGGAGCTACTCCTTTGCTTCCCACTGACCCATGAGTCATGGAACCACAACCTTGCATCCCTATCCCCCAATGAGGCGATGAATGGGAGCTCCCTCTTGGATTATAACCTACCAGCTTGCCCTAGGAGCCCTCCCACTCACTCCCATATCCCATGCCAGGTAAGTACGCTACAACTTTGCTTTCCACCTAGGACATATGCAACTGTGACCCCACCCACTACCCCTTGACCCCAGGCTGTGCCATGGGTCCCAAACCACTAACTTTCAAACACAGACCAGGTTAGGTAGCTCCAGCTTTGAATCCAACCTGGCTGTGCACCATTGGACCTAAACCTCCGAACCCCTAACCACTGGCAAGTCCAGGTAAGGTAGCTACCTCTTGGCTTCACACTGGCCTGCCAGCCCCTGGACCTAACCCTGACTTCAGACCAGGTAAGGGAGGTCTTATTTTGCTTTCCACTGGCCCCTGAGTCCAGGGACACGCTGACCACAGGCCAGGACAGATAAGGGAGCTGCCTCTTGAATTCTGACATGCCTGCTAGCTGTATGACCATGCCCACTGACCACCTGACCCAATGCCAGGTAAGTGAGCTACAGCCTTGCTTCCCATGTGGATATGAACAATAGGACCCAACCCACTTCCCCACTAAACACAGGCAGGTAAGGAAGCTGCCTATTGGCTTCCCGTGGGGTCATGTGCACCTGGATACCACATCCCTACCCATGACCCCAGGACCTTCTATGAAAGGCTCTGCCTCTTGGGTTCCCACACACTTGGGAGATCCTGACCCCTATCAAAGGCCCTTGATCTCAGGGCAGTCATGGTAAAGGAAGTGCCTCTTGTCTTAAGACAAGCATGCATGCCCTGAGACCCAGTCAAGGACAGGTAAGGTAGCTGCCAGCTGCCTCTTAACATCTCCCTGACCCCAGCTACCAACCACCAAATCCCAGGCCAGGTAAGGGTGTGTTGCAGTCAGCTTTCTAGTTGCTGAGAAGAACCCAAGCAAAAGATGCTTGTGAATGAATGGGTTTATTTGGCTTATGGACTTCAGGGGAGACTCCATTCTGGCAGGGAAAATGATGGCATGAGCAGAAGGGTGGATATCATCTCTGGCACAGCACTGCAAACAGCAGCAGGAAGGTGTGCCAAACACTGGCAAGGGGAAGCTGGCTTATTATCTCCATAAACCCGCCCCCCACAACACAGCTCTAGCAAGGTTCTAATTCCCAAACTGTCATCAGCTGGGGATTGAACATTCAGAGTAAGTTCATTTGTTTGTGAGGGACACCTGAATCAAACCATGACAACATCCCACCTGGCAGTGTGAACAGGGACCAAACCACCTTTTCCATTTCTGGTCCAGGTAAGGCGGTTGCCTCTTAGCTTCCACTGATCCAGCCTACCAACCCCCAAATCCCAGGCCAGGAAAGGGAGCTACCCCTTTGCTTCCCACTGGCCCACAAGCCTTGCGATTTCACCTTTGGACTTCTTACCACAGCTGAGGCCAGGTAAGGGAGATGCTGCTTGGCATCTCATCTGTCTGTGTGCACAGGGACTCAGCCCACAAATTCAAGCTCTGGACCAAGTAAGGTAGCTGACACTTGGCTTCACACTGGCCTGCAGGCCCCAGGCCCCTTATAATTGACCCCTGACTGCAGGCCAGGGAATAGAGGTCCTACTTGGCTTCCCAGATGACCCCACCCACTGACACCCTGACCTCAGGCCTGATATAGGAGCTATCATTTTGCATCCCACTGGCCCCTGAACCCAGAGACACCCTGACTGCAGGCCAGGCCAGGTAAGGGTTCTTCCTCTTGGATTCTGACTTGCCTGCTTCCCCAGGTACAATGCCCACTAACCACCTGACCCAATGCCCAGTAAGTGAGCTACAACTTTGCTTCCCATGTGGAAATGAACAGGACCCAACCCACGTCCCCACTAACCCCAGGCAATGCCAGGTAAGGGAGCTGCCTATTGGCTTCCCATGGGGTCATGTGCCCCTGGATCCCACACACCTACCCATGACCCCAGGACAGTCCAGGTAACTGCGCTGCCTCTTGGATTCCCACAGAATTGGGAGACACTGAACCAGACCAAAGGCCCCTGACCTCAGGGCAGTCATGGATAAGGAGTTCTCTCTTGGCTTCCCACAGGCATCCATGCCCCGAAACCCAGCCTACCAACTTCCTAACCCCACTCCAAGCCATGTAAATTAGCTGCCTCTTAGCTTTGCCCTGACCACACATACCAATCCCCATATCCCATGCCAGGTAAGGGAGCTACCGCTTTGCTTCCCACAGGGCCATGCCCAAGCATATACAGCCGTCCCCAGGTAAGGTCAAGGATGTGAGCTCCCTTTTGGATTCCAACCTTCATTCTTGCCCTAGTATCCCAGATAAGGTAGCTACCTCTTGGCTTCACTCTGACCTGCACCCTAGGACACTGCCAACTGACCCCTAACTACAGGCCAGGTAAGAGAAGTCCTACTTTGCTTTCCAGATAACCCTGCCCACTAATACTCTGACCCCAGGCCTGATAAGGGAGCTATAATTTTGCTTCCCACTGACCCCTAGCCCAGGGACACCCTGACCCCAAGCCATGCCAAGTAAGGGATCTGCCTCTTGACTTCCCACAGGGTCATGTAACCCTGGATCCCATAACTTACCCAGGACCCCAGGCCAGTCCAGTCCAGACACTGCCTCTTGGACTCCCACAGACCTGGAAGACCCTGATCATGACAAAGGCCCCTGACCCACCAGCATGGATACCCTGAGACCCAGCCTACCAACCCCTTGACCACAGTCCAGGCCACATAAAGTAGTTGTCTATCTCTTAGCTTCCCCCTGACCACCACTACCAACCCCCAAATCCCAAGCCATGTAAGGGAGCTAATTCTTTGCTTCTCACTGAACACAGAGCCATTGAACCCAAACTTTGGACCCCTGTTCCCAGGTGAGGCCAGGAAAGGGAATTGCCTCTTGAATTCCAACCTACCTACTTGCCCTAGGTAAGCTCTGACTGACACCCTTATCCTATACCAAGTAAGTGAGCTACAATTTTGCTTCCCACCTAGGACATGTGCAACTAGGACCCCAACTTCTGCTCCTTGACCCCAGGTTATGCCAGGTAAGGATGCCAAGGAACCAACCCACCAACCTTCAAGCATAGGCCAGGTTAGGTATCTCCAGCTTTGCTTCCAACCTGGCTGTGCATCCTTGGACCCCAACCACCAAACCACTAACCCCTGCCCAGTCCAGGTAAGGTAGTTACCTCTTGACTTCACACTTAACTACATGCCCTGGGACCCTGCCAACTGATGCCTGACTGCAGGCCAGGGAAGGGAGGTCCTACTTTGCTTCCTAGATGACCCACCCGCTGACACCGACCCCGGGCCTGATAAGGGTGCTATCATTTTACTTCCCACTGGCTCCTGAGCCCAGAGAAAACTTGACCCCAGGCTAGGCCAAGGTAAGGGAGCTGTCTCTTGGATTCTGACATGCCTGCTTGCCCTGGGACCATGCCCACTGACCACCTGACCCAGTGCCAGGTAAGTTAGCTACAGCTTTGCTTCCCATGTGGACATAAATAGGAACCAGCCCACTGCCCTACTAACCCCAGGCAATGCCAGGTAAGGGAGATGCCTCATGGCTTCCAAGGGGGTCATGTGACCTTGATCTCACAAACCTACCCATAACCACATGCCAGCCCAGGTAAAGATGCTGCATCTTGGATTCTACAGACCTAGGAGACCCTGTCCTCAACAATGCCCTGACTTCAGGGTAGTTATGGTAAGGAAGCTGCCTCTTGGCTTCCCACTGGCATGCATACCCAGAGACCTAGCCTACCAACACCTTGACCCCAGTCCAGGCAAGGTAAGGTTCAAGCTTCCCACTGACCCAGGAGCAGCAAAACCCCATCCTTTGGCCCCTAACCCCAGGTGAGGCCAGGTAAGGGAGGAGACTCCTGGCATTCCACATTCCAGTATGCAGAGCGGCCCTACACACCAACTTGCAACTCCTGGCCAGGTAACAAAGCTCATACTTTCCTGCTAACTGGCCTGTGTGCCCAGGACACTGTCCACTGACTCTGACATCAAGCAAGAGTAGATTAGGGAGCTACCTCTTGGTTTCCCACAGGCTTGAGAGTCCCAGGACCCCACCCAACAATCCCCAGACCCCAGGCCAGGCCAGGCCACTTAAAGTAGCTGCCTCTTGGATTTCCTCTGGCTTGTGCTTACCAGAGTACAGGCCAGCAATCTGTAAAACAAGGGAAGTCCCACTTGTTTTCAGATGGGCCTGCTTGCCTGGGATTCCTCCCACCCATCCCCTGTCACCTGGCCATGCCAGGTTTGGGAGCTGTCTCTTGGCTTCCCAATACTCTGCTCACCCCAGGACCCCCCCTGCAACATACCCCTGAACCCTGTACAGGCCAGGTGAGGGGGCTACCTCTTGGGTTACAACATGATTGCTTGGTCAGTAGCACTGCCACTGACCCCCTTATTCCATGGCAGGTAAGTGAGCAACAACTTTGCTTCCTACGTAAGACATGTGCTACGAGGACCCCATCCACTATCCCCTGACTCCATGTCATGCCAGGTAAGGATATTGCCTCCTGGCATCCCACCAGCCAGTGCTCCCTGGGGTCCAACACACCAACCCCCAGACCCCAGGCCGGGTAAGTGAGCTCTTGCTTTGCTTCTAACCTGCCTTCATTCTCCTGGACCACACTAGCCTGTCCCCAGGCTAGTCCAGGTAAGGGAGCTCCCTCTTGGATTCTGACATGCCTGCTTGCCCTGGGACCCTACCCACTGACCACCTGACCCAAATTAGTTAAGTGAGTTCCATCTTGCTTCCCGCCTGGACAGTTTCATTTTTGAGAACCCATATTTTGATTGAAACAAAAAGTAATTAAGTCTGCCTCATTTTGCATGTTTGTGTGGTACATATGCATAGTTAAATGTATATGAGTGCATGAGTGTGCAGGTGTATGTGCACAGTTGTGAGCATGTGTGGTCAGAGCATGTGTGATCTCTTTTTGCTCTGGAGTTCATCAATTAGGCTAGATTGATTCTACAGTTTCTCTTCTCTCTGCCTCCCTAGCATTAGGATCGGAGGTGAATGCCTCCAAGCACCGTGTTTTGTGCAAGTTCTGGGAATCAAACTCTGGTTCTTATGCTTGCATGGCAAGCAATTTACCCACTGAGCTATCTTGTCAGCCTTAAATCTGCATCTTTTAAACAGAAATGTGTCAATTTCATTAATCTCTTCGGGAAACAAAGGAAATAGTGAAGAAATAACTGCTGAGAAATGAAACACTTCTTTTTTTCTTATAGTATAAAGGTAAAGACACTACTAGCATATCATTTTAACATGCCACATTATAAGTTTAAACCTTAGTTTTAAAATTTATGTTAACATGACTTTATTTAGCATATTATAAGCCAAAATACATCAATTATTCTTTAACAATTTTCTTTTAAAAAACTATTTTTCACATGTGAGTAAATGTACATAAAATTATTTTACTCCAAAATTATTTTAGGTATTTCATAGATATGTGTATGCATAATAATAATAAATGAGAAAATATAGAGGAAAAGAAGTCACAAATACAGCAATAGAAACTCTGTAAGTTCCAAACATACTGTTAGTGACCAGAAGAACATCAATCAAAACAATTAGTGACGCATCATTAGTAATAAGATAAATCATATGTGGTAAACACTATTTTAAGCAAATGTGCATCAAAACAACTGAAATCATTTAATTAAAAATATTTATGCAGACAATAAAATTTGTAGCCTATTGTAATAATGATTAATGCTGGGGGTTTTTTTGCAATTTTTTTTTATTTCTCCTCCTTCCTGATTTACAGGTTCTTGAAAATGCTGGACTGCATACTGTTGTGTGGAACAATAGAATTAGCTGTTTTCAATGAGATTTTAGTGGGACATTAGTTACTTCTGGGCATTTAATTGTTGATTTGGGCCCCTATAGTATTCTTCCCCTCCGTTTGTTATTCAGATAACAGCAATATTTAAGAATTTGGATATAGCATATACCTTGGACCATAAATGACTACAATGAACACAACATCCACCTTTCAATATGGAATGAGCATGAAATGCATCATTGCTCTTTTAATTATGTGAAATTTTTGAAATAGTTTCTTTCTGCAGCTTAACCCATCCTATAATGACTCATCCAGGTTTCCTAGATCTTGTTAGATAATGTGATTACTTATTCTTAAGAACAACACTTAAATGCCACATTTTAAAATGAATTCTTTCTTCAAATATACTATAAGAAATTCTAGAGATATAAATGTAAAGACAATCCAATTATCATACACTTGGGAGATCAAAATGCAGGTCTCAGTTCTCTCATGATTTAATTCAATGATTATCTTTAGAGCAATACTATGCAGTAGATACAAAATAAAATATAAATATTAGTAATATATATGAAATCAATTTAATAACAGATATTACTTCTTCATCTCTTGTCTATGATCAAGTATAATAATAGATCTTATTTAACCTGAAATATCTAAATGTCATCATTTTATTATGTAATCAGCATAGATATTAATATATTTTTCAATTTTGTATTAAGTCTCTGAAATTTAATAGATATCTAACAGATAACACATCTCCATTCATGGTATCTGCATTTAAAATATTCATTTGCTACATATGGCCAGTGTCTTTGATATTGGCAGCTTTACAGGCTTTAGAAAGAGATGAAATAAATGACCTGCATGGTTCTTAGAAAATATTCTCTATTTAGTGATAAAGAATGAAATCAAGATTAATATAAAAATCTTTGCCTAAGCTAACCCAATCCACAAATAAAATATTAACCAGGCTATCTAAATCAGCTGTTTCATAAAATATCTTGAAGTAGACTGTCTTCTTTCACATAATAATGAAAATAAGTTTAAAAACCCTCCTTGTTCTTCAACTAGATGGTTAATATTATAGCTAATTACATATGAATAATTGATTTTCTACATTTATGCACACATGCATACATACACATATTTATGTGATATCCATGTACCTTATGCTTAGACTTTCTCCCCTTCTATTTACGGCCCCTCTTACCAGATGATGCCCAAGACTTGCTCAATAGTTTACCGTAAGCAAGTGAGGATTTTATGATTTTGAACGCATTTTGGTTTAGCTTCATGCTTAAGTCATCCCCTTCCCCCCATCTCTTACCCCTCTTTCATAAACTCTCACTTCTCTCAACTGGTCTGAGTAGAGTTTACGGTTAACCTGGTTAGGAATCGCATATGAGGAAGAATATGCGGCGTTTGGCTCTCTGTTCTTTTGAAAGATCACTTAGTAGGATCTGCTCCAAGTCAGAGCACTTTTCCCTAAATTTCAATATGTCATTTTTCCTTTCAGCTGAGTAGAATTCCATCCTGTAAATATACTAAAGTTTTGTTATCCATTCCTCCATGGATGGACGTTTTTGTTGATTCTAATTCTTAGCTATTATGAATTGAGCTGCTATAAACATAGTTTAACAAATGTCTCTATGCTGTGGTGTGACATCTTGTGGGTAGATGCCTAATAGAGGAATAGCTGGGTCCATTGGTAGTTCTATGTCCATTCTGCTCTAAGTACTATCTCTTTATCCTCAATGTTTGGCATTGTAATTAAGATATGTCTTGGAGAAGTCCTCCTTGGGTCCAATTTGTTTGGGGTCCTGTGTATATCTTTTAGATGTGCAGGATTATCTCTTGCAAGGTAAGGAAAGTTTTCTTGAATAATTCTGTTGAAAATATTTTCTATGCCCCTAGCCTAGTTTTCTTCTCCTTCTGGGATCCCCATGATCCTGAGATTAAGTCTTTTTATGGTATCCCACATTTCTCTCGAGACTTGTTCACTTGCTCTTTTGAATTTCATGGAATTACTGATTTCCCTTGTATTCGCCTCTCTTTTATCTTCCACGTCTGAGGTTCTATTTTCCAAGTTATTTATTCTGTTGGTGAGAGATTCTAGGGAACTTCTTATTACTTCAATATGATTTTTATTTTCTGAAACTTCTTTTTGGGTTGCTTCTATCATTCTGTTGAGATGTGTTTTCATTTCAAGGTTTGATTTAACTACTTCTTCCTGATACCCATTCTTATATCTGTACATGTCTTTGCTTAATTTGGATAGTTGGTTCCTGCTACCTTCAGTATGTGATTTGCCTTTAGTTCCAAAATTTCTCCTCTTAAGTCCATTTGATTCTCCTCTATTATATTAAGTCTGGTAGCCAAGCTTGTGAGCTGACCTTGTACTTTTTCAAAATGTTTGTCCAGTTTTTCTTGCATGACCAACATGAAGTTCTCCTTAGGATCTAAGCCAGTATGATCGGGGTTTAGTGTCGTGTCATCCTGTGCCTGCATCAGCTCGTTCTCTTTTGTAGTATCATTGTTGCCATTTGTTGTGGTTTCCTCAGCTGTTGTACTATTATTTTGTTGAGGTCTGCCCAGTTCAATTACACTTGGGGTGATTGGTGGGATGCCTTTGAGCTGTCTGCACTACTCTAGTGTGGATGGGGTGTACACTTTGCTCCATGGATAGGGTTGGACACTCACTTGTTGTATCTGTGAGTGTGTGTGCCCTCAGCTCAGTGGCTGGGCTTTGATGGTGAGACTGGGGGTAACCTGATGGGGGTGTGTGAGGCATGTGGGAACTAGGTAGGCAGAGGGTGGGTTGCCGAGTCCTAGGTAACCTGCTGGGAGGCTGCGGGGTCCCTCAGGGACTAGGTAAGATGGGGGAAGGGGGTCAGCCACCTGTCATGGGCCACCCAGGGACTAGTTATACCGTGTGGAAACCACAGGAACCAGCCAGCAGGAAGACTGAAGGAGGTGGCAGCTGTGTGGGGAAACCGCAGAAACCAGAGCTTGGGGATACCTTGGGGACCGGAGCTCGGGGAAGCCACGGGGGTCGGCAGGCCAGGTAACCGTGGGGAACCAGTGCTGAGGAAGCCTCTGGGGTAGGCAGGCGGGGAAACCTTGGGGAGCCAGTGCTGGGAAAGCCATGGGGGTCTGCGCTAGGGGAAGCCATGGGGGTCGGAGCTTGGAGAAGCAGTGGGGGTGGCGGGCAGGAAAAATCATGGATCCCAGCGGTCGGGAAAAACTGTGGAGGAAGAAAAAACAACATGGAGGCAGCAGGTGGCAAAAACTCTGAGGGAGGGTGCCTGGAGGCCAGTGAGAGGGAAAGCCATGGTGGAGGGCAGGAGGCAGCTCAAGTGGGGCCTGCAGCCTGGGCTATGGCTGGATGACTCACTGTCTCTGGTGAGTGCTGATCCTTGATGGTGGCTTCCAGTCAGGAGGATCCATTGCCAGGAATGGGCTGGACCTCGAGTGTGGACTCACTGCCTCCAGCAAGTGCTGATCCTCGATAGCAGCTTCCAGTCAGGATGATCCGTTGCCGGGAAGGGGCTGGAGCTCGAAGTGTGGCCGAAGCTTGTGTCCACTACCTGGATCACCACTGGAAACACTAACCCTTGTTCCTGAGGGATGTGGCATGGCTGCTAGTTGGCCATCTTGAACCTAAATTGCCTTTTAGTTCTATTATATGTGAAGGTATTTTATAATCCAAATCTATACTTTTCCCTTATACCTTTAAATAGTTACTGAGAAATTCATTTCATGAATTTATCATAGTATATTTGACTACTATTAATGTCATTTCCTGTATTTTACTGAAAATAGCAAAGCAAAAACAGCACATCTAATTGTAATTCCAAAATCATCTCGTGTATGTGTGTGTGTGTGTGTGTTTGTGTGTGTACATATTCATATGTGTGTGGGTGCACATGCACTTATATGCTTATGCATGCAAAGGCTGGAAGACTCAGGAATACTGTCCACCTTTTTTTGAGACAGGATCTCTCATTGGCCTGAAGCTTGCCCATGAGGTTAGACTGGCTGACTAGTAAGCCATAGGTGATCCTCCTGTCTCTCTCACTCATTTCCCTCCCCTGAATCATTTCAGAAAGGTAGATGTTGGGCCCCAGCCTAACTGAGCAACCTTAAGCTAAATTTTAGAATATGGAATAAAGCCATGCGTGATGGCACACACCTTTAACCTCAGCACTCGGGAGGCAGAAGTAGTAGCTGATAAGCCTTGATCCTACTTGTTGAATTCTGTGGAGCTGAAAAGCTTTGTTCCTGCTTGCTGAGCTTCGTTTTACTTGCAATTACCTCCTGAAAATGATGTAACAAATTACCCTGCTGATTGGCTGTAAAATAATGTGCCCTAAGGAGGCGTACTTTCCTCTGCTATACTCTGCTGATTGGCTCCCGCCAAAAAGTTTGACTCTTATTGCTTGAGAGAAATAGGCTTGAATAATGCAGTCTCAGGTTATTAAAGGGCTTTGGGAGTTCAAATAAAATGAGATTTGCCTGACAATTCTCCCGGGCTCATGTGTCTGTCCGACCATAGCCTCACCTCTCCCTGATAGAGCCCTTTCTCCTGCTGGCTGGTGAGACTTGGGCTAACTGCAGGGGGCCAGGGGTCTGCGGCCCCCCAACAAGTAGCTATCTAGAACTAAAATGGCAATATTATACTTTTTTGGTAGCTTTTGCTAAATCACTTTCTTTTCAGAACATTGATTCAATTGATATCTCCACAGTTTATGCATGTGTCCAATTTATAAATCAGCAGTAGCTATTACTTTAGAAAGCTAGTATTTTAACACATTAAAATATTTAACAAATAGCGATATCAATTATTCTCTTGGTTTTATCATTACTGACATATCAGGAAATATCTTTATTTGGACTTTAATATAGATTCAAAATAATTATGATTCCATATTCCTAAAAGAAGAAATTTATAACATATTTTGCTTTTAAAATGTAAAGTTACATTCAGTTTTTTAATTAAATGGGTAAATTTATCCTTTTAAATGTAACTAAAAGTAACTCAGCAATTATTATGTTACCTGTTCAAACAGAAATCCAAGAAATGTATGCAGAAATAAGATTCTAATGGCCTTTTGAAATTTTTAAATTTATGTGTAAATTTATAAATGATATATAATTATAAGTTATTTAACTGAAGCCTAATTGAAGATTAAAATATTTTCATATGTTCAAAGAATTCTAAGTTTAATAACTTGAGGTTTTACAGTTCATGTTTTGTCAAAGATCTTGATATAACTTATAGATTCCCTTTTATTGATACTAGATTTGGGGGTGGAGATATATTACTTTTAGAACTGTAAGTTACCTCATACCTAGATCCTGAGGCTAGTTTGGATGAGATGTTAGGGACCTAGACATACCTTAACAAAAGCTTATGAATATTAAGAGAATAAGATTGTGAATATTAGGGCTGGGCGTGGTGGCGCACGCCTTTAATCCCAGCACTCGGGAGGCAGAGGTAGGAGGATTGCCATGAGTTCGAGGCCAACCTGAGACTACAGAGTGAATTCCAGGTCAGCCTGGGCTAGAGCGAGACCCTACCTCGAAAAACCAAAAAAAAAAAAAAAAAAAAAAAAAAAAAAAAAAAAAAAAAAAAAAAAAAAAAAAAAAA
>PVHP010038910.1:0-16635 GCA_004024765.1 Zapus hudsonius | reverse complement strand
CCAAACCTCACAGTCCATAGT
Organism: Zapus hudsonius; assembly: GCA_004024765.1. Classification (NCBI taxonomy): domain Eukaryota; kingdom Metazoa; phylum Chordata; class Mammalia; order Rodentia; family Dipodidae; genus Zapus; species Zapus hudsonius. The sequence continues at coordinate 16,614 of PVHP010038910.1, read as the reverse complement.
TCCCATTACCTTCAGGTCTTTTAACTCTGACCAGAATGGTCCGTCACACTGTACTTACAGCACTGCAAGGCACCTCATAGGACGAGGTTTCCAATCCGTCCATATTCCTCCTGCAGATCACTTCCAAAATGCCAAAGTCACAGAATCAGGGTTCTAGCAGCAACAGATGACCCCACATCCTGGTACCAAAACTGTTGCGGTCAGCTTTCTTTTTGCTGCGCAGATAGAACCCAAGCAAAGGCGGCTTGTGGAGGAATGGGTTTATTTGGCTTACGGACTCGAGGGGAGACTCCATTCTGGCAGGGAAAATGATGGCATGAGCAGAGGGCTGGACATCACCTCTGCCACAGCACTGCAAACAGTGGCAGGAAGGTGTGCCAAACACTGGCAAGGGGAAGCTGGCTTAGAACCCCATAAGCCCGCCCCCAACAACACAGCTTCATCGAGGTTGTAAAACCCAAACTGCCATCAGCTGAGGATCGATCTATCAGAACACATTCAATTGTTTGTGGGGGACACCTGTATCAAACCATGACACTATCTCTATTTCAGGATTTTACATTTTTGAAAACTAATTTATTTGCAAGAAGAGAGAGAGAGAGAGAGAGAGAGAGAGAGAGAGAGAGAGAGAGAGAGAGAGAGAGAGAGAGAGAAAGAGAGAGAATGGACATGCCAGGGTCTCCAGAAGAGGGGAGGGGAAAAGAATGGGTACACCAAGGCCTCCAGTCACTACAAATGCATCTGGCTTTACATGGGTCCTGGAAAATTAAACCCGGGACATCAGGCTTTGCAGGCAAGCTCTTTAACTGCTGAGCCATCCTTCCAGTCTCTTTACATTTAGGAATTTGCTTAATCCTCACAGTCACCCTGTGAGATTGTTGTCTTCACTCCGCATTGTGTAAACTGAGGCATAGAAGGGTAGATGAATGTGGTGGTTAACACTACACACACACACACACACACACACACACACACACACGCACACACACACACACGCACACACACATTCATGGGTTTTGAATACGTGGTCCTCAGCTAATGGCAATTTGGGAAAACTGCCAGGCCTTTGAGAGGTGGAGTCTTGCTTGGGAGGTGTTGCTGGAGGCAGCCTTTGGGGTGATATATCCCAGGACATAGAATGCTTCCTTCCCTCTAATGTGAAGTGGGACCTAGGCTTCTTGCTTGTGCCCTGCTCTCCCCCTATAATGAAATTTCCCCTCAGAACTCTAAGCTGAAATATGCCCACCCTTTCTTTCCTTAAGCTGCCTCAGGTGAGACGTTTTGTCCCAGCAATGAGAAGGAAACTGCCCCAAGCAACTAGGAGCCAGAGCTAGGCGTGCTGGTCCCAAGGCTGTACATTTCATGTTCTTCCTCTGCTCCTACAAGGTAATGTCACCTGTACTTCAAGTGACTCCTCCCCAGAAGTGCTGGGGGAGGGTACTTACTTTGAAAACAAATAGTTCAATCACAACCTAACCCAGATTTAAAAATAGTAAATGTGGACTTCCCAGTGAGATCTCAAGAAAACTTTAAAAATAAATGGAGATGTCTGCAAAAGTAGGAGTTTGGCTATCTACTCAGAGTCTCTGAAGAGTTCTGCCAGCTAGGAGTTCCTCAGTGCTTTGTAAGAGGTCATCCCCTCGCTCAGAACAACCTCTCCTGGGACTAAAGCCAATGTTGGACTCAGAATATTGACAGGTCAACTGTGAAGTCCTTCATCTACTTTTAAGTATACATTTGTCAGCTCCCAGAATTATAGACATCCTTGACAATGTTTGCTAACATCTTCTTCTCAAGGGAGGAGGAGTGTTCAGGGTGGGAGGCGGCAGCATTATTCATCAGTTTTGTTTATGGACCTTTGGTATTCAGCAAAGCACAGGCAAAAACCTGGAAAGATCAACATATCCAGAGATTCAGTATTCAGAAAGGCCACTTGTCGAATGGAGCGGCATTTCTAGTTTGCTTCCTGCAGTTTCAGAAATGACAGCTGAATAATTACTAAAGCAAAGCAGAATACATCATTTCCAGGTAGTGACTGGTTCTTGCTGAAGTCCATCATTTAGCGAAGACAAAACTATGCTAATTGGAAAAGACATAAGCAAAATTCTAAAACGTGATTCTGTTGTTAGTTGTTCGAGTTGGGCTAATTATTGGTTCCTTAATAGAATGTTTGGTTGCATGGGTGTGCAGGTGAATATGTTCAGAAAACTTAGCTTTGGATAAAATGTTAGATGTCCTGGATGGAGCCATGTTTTATGTCTTCAATGGAACAGGAGAACCTGCCACGAAAAACAAGAACATGTTTAAAAAAATAGTCAATGGCATGTACTTCCAGATATGGCAAATGTTTTCGCTGCCACACCATCTTGCTTGTTTGTGCCCATTGTGTAGCTGCTGGGAGTTCGTAAGAGTGACACATCACCTCCCTTCTAGTCCTTCTGTGAAAGGAGTAGGGAATTCTCCCTCAAAGGAGAACATCCAGTGAGAACAGTCAGCTGCAAGGCCATCACACATCAGACTTGGAAAGGACAGCTTTGGCAAAGTGAGGGAGAGGACACAAGGACCTCATTAGAAGAGGGTTAAAGTTAAAGATTTGCCAATCTAGCTCTCCTTGGACAAGCTGATTAGGTTTGACATGCTCTAAGGGGTCCTTGGTCTTTCATAACTCCTTCAGCACCTTTGTGATGTGGCCAGAGCTCTTGGTGTACCCCAGGGTCTCCTCTTGGTCTCCTTCCATACAGTTTGGCTGCATAAACACTATTCCTTGAATCTAGATTCCTGCAGGACAGAGAGGAGTTTCCTCCACACCCCATCGACTTACATTATCTTGTGACATGGACAAGAAATTACGTTTTGTGGTGAGAAGGCAATGAATCATCAAGGTTGTGTGTAATAGCAATCAACCGTCTCCAATTAAGGAAAGGAGATGAGAAACTTATGACTTGAAATGGCAACTTTAAATACTGGTTAGTTTCTTCCTAATAATAATATTATGATTTTTTAATTAAATCCAGTTTTTGAAATGTATTATAGGTTGTAAGAGTAGTAGTATTATAGTCAATGTTTAAATGACGTGCATCCATGTTTTTCTAAGAACTGAGCATAGTTAATTCTCAGAACAGCTCTATAAGCTGATTAAGTTACTACTACCTTTTATAATAAGGGAACTCAAAACACAAGAGAGGTTAGGAAACTTGTCCAGGGCCACATGGCTTGTACAGATCAAGCCTATCTTATAAGAGTTATAAACTAGGCATGTTAGAACTGATTGTTCCTGTCAATTTATGCTGAGGATTGCATCAGTTACGACTCTTCTTTTTCAGAGTTTTAAGAAACTCAACTCAAATTGATTTAAGCTAAGATAAAAAATCACCTAAATTTCAGCTAGGAAGTTACCTGTCTGCTCAAGCCAGGATCTCAGATGTTATGAGCAGGACCAGTCTTCCTCACATTCTTGGCTTACCTCTTCTGTGGGGTGGCTTCTATCCAAAATCTCTCATGGGATCAATTTGGTTGCTCTCAACTGCAACATATAGCTATCCTCTAAGTTTGACCAACTATACAAACACACACACACATACCATAAACACACATACACGCATATACACACACACCATACACATATACACACATACCATACACACACATCATACAAACACACACAGAGACACACACCATACACACATCATACAAACACACACATACACACATACCATACACACACACTCACCATACACACACACCATTTACACACAAACACACCCACACACCAGACACACACACTCACCATACACACACACCACACACATACACACACATACCATACACACACAATACACACACATCATATACACACACAAACACACACATACCATACACACATCATACACACACAAACACACACACAATAATGGCCTTTCTCTTATTAGCTTTTCTCTTGAAGTCAATCCTGAATCAATCACTATAGCCAAGGTCCTGTTGTCCCCTCATTAGCCAGGCTGAGTCATGTATCCAAGCTGAGTCATTTCGACCAGCAGTGCATACCTGAGAGTATAGAAGGAGTAGCTTACAGGAGAGAACAGTCTGTTGTTACCAAAGGTGCACATAGGTAACAGGAAGTCAAAATATTGTTAGTGACCATTATTTTAAGCTCAAGGCACAAAGAGATGAAGAGACTTGCCTAAACTCACACAACTAATAAACTCAGCGCAATAACCTTCTTGTCACACACAGTCTTACCTTCACACATCTACCACCTGGTAGAATGTCTGGATGAGACTTAACCCATGCCTTCTGAACTTACACCTTAAGACTCTTACACCTGGATATCTCAGAGCCTGCATAGTTCCCTGCATACTGGATGATAAGATTAATAAATAACTGTTGCAGGCTGTAGGAAGTGGCTTTGAGGTCCTCAGGGGAAATGTTGCTTTGAGTTCTGAGAAAGTAGCTATGAGCCTGGCTCTCTCTCCCCTGGAATGCAGCTCTTACCACTTAGTGAACTCTAGGACTCAGTGACATGATGGCAGGCTGATGCGTTCTGTCTGCCATACCATGTGGCTGGCAGAGCCTTCTTTGAACATTCATTCATTCTGTGGCCGCCTCAGAACCAAGACAGTGCGAGATGTGGTTCTTGGAAATCTCAGTCAGAGTTGTGATGCTAGGATCGGGTTTACACTTGCAGCTTTCAAGTACAAAGCCATATAATTGCACTCATGCTGGACTAGCATTATGCTTGGGGTTTAATTTCTAAGTGAGATTTTGCCAGACCATTATTTCTCAAAAGCTGTTAAGTAGGAACGAAGGAAGAGGTAGAGCTCAAATGGAGTTTTGAAGTTTACTGGGATTTTCACTATGCCTTTTTTGTATGTTCTGTGTACCGATGACATCATCTTCCCATCTATCCCAGCTCTTTCTGCTGGTCCTGGCTTTCAGGAGGACTCATCAGTTCACTGTGGATTAGTTTTATTATGGTAAAACCTTCTTACTCCTGTGGTAGGTCTGTATAGTCTGCAGGGAGCTTTGTCTCCATAAAACCAACCAAAGATTGGGGCTAGTGTGACTCTACCATCCCTTGGTGTTAGGCTACAAGGTGCAAACAGGGTAAGCATCTCATGGTAGACTTTCAGGGGACAGACCTGGAAGGAATGCTTATCATGGCCACCATTATTTCCTTAGGACCAAGCCACATGGGATTTACCTAAAGGGAGGTTGGGAAATGTAGCTTCGTGAGTTGTGAGCTCAGAAGGAAGCCTCTTTGCCACCTGAAAAACTGAGTGATCTCAGATAACCTGATTTCTTAGACTGTCTGCCATGTTGTCACCAGAGATGTCTCACATGCGTGGCTGTTCCCTAGCTATTTCAGCTGTCACAGCATGGCATTCAGAACCTTCCTAATCTTACACTGTGTCTCCAGCCATTCCCTTCCCATGGCCTACTTCACCCCAGGTGCTCCAGGGTCTCCACACCTTATGTGTTCCAGAACACACAGCATGGCGTTCTCACTTCCTGTACTTGCACACACTGCTTCTTGTGCTTGGAATCCGCTTCCCACTTCTCATTCCTGCCTGCTTTCTGAAGAGCTCTCTGTATTGCAAAAGATCCCCTCAGTTGAGGAGAGCCTCACATGACCCCAGGCAGCAGTAACTGTCCATGGCTTTGTTCTTACCCTGTGCCTAAATCTCTACAGAACACATACTATAGTTTAGGTGCAGAATTTTATAATTCTTTACAGTCCATGAGTCAATTTCATGCCAGCTTCACTCTACAGGTAAGTTCCTGAACTTCTTTAAGCTTCTATGAGCTTTTGTTAATAGAGACAACTAAAGTATTTTTATATTAACAATTTTTAAGGATGTAGCTCATGGCATCAAGTACATTCACAATGTTGTGCTGACATCACCACCTTCCGCTTACAGGATTCTCCATCTTCTGAAATGTCCACTTGTACCTGATGGATCACAGTCCCCCATCCCCAGACCCCTTCACCACAACCTCTGTCGGCTACTCTAGGTGACATAAGTATTTTCCCTTAGCAACTGCTTTCTAAGTGTTGGAAAATCTAAGTGCAATCTCACCTCATCCACTTTGTAGCATTGCGATTTGGTAAAGTAACTTTCTTTTGGGTCTTGAGGTTCTTCATCTATAAACTGGCATATTAGTTACTTTTCATGTTGCTGTGACCAAATATCATGACAAAAGCAAATGATGGAAGGAAAGATTTATTTAGGTTTACAGTGTGAGCTTACTGTATCAGTTTAGAGTGTGAGCTTACATTGCTTGCTTAGAGTGTGAGCTTAGAGTATGAGCTTTCAGTATGAGCTTACTGTGTGAGCTTAGAGTCCATTATGGAAGGGAAGGCATGGTGGTAGGAACTTCAGGTAGCCAGTCATATTCAGGCCACAGTGAGGAAGCAGAGAGTCACCAGGAAGTATGACTGGGCTATAAAAATCTCAAGACATGTCCCCAGTGCCTCACTTCCTCCAGCAAAGCTGGATGCTTCAGAAGTTCCACAAAGTTCCCAAACAGCATCACCAGATCAGGACCCATGGGAGACATTTTCTATTCAAACTAAAACTGGAAAAACTGTAATGATCTGTCTCGGTTAGAAAAACCAAAGTGATGTGAGGCACAAAGCTGCTCTGCATTGTCCAGTCTTATTCTTAATTTGTATGGCAGGTATTCAAGTGTTCATTCATTCTCTCCTTTGTCCATTGAGCTATCCATTCATTTGATAAACTTTACTGAGTCCATCTGTGTGCCAGTCTCTGTGCTTGGAACTTGGGGAGCTACAAAGACACACTCTTTCTGCGTGGACCTCAAGGATATTCTAGTTAGGAGGGGAGGGATCACAGATACTAGTTGGTGTGATAGCTGCTGATTGCACAGAGCTAAACTCCCAGGTCAGGGGTAGGTGGATAGAGGGAGAGGAACTTGTCATGGGTCAACCTCTCTATGGCACTAGAGTCATGGCCTTCACTTCAGAAGACCCGTGCTCCCCAGCCTCACTGTGAGCTAGCCCTGGGCCTCTCAGGCAGTCCTGCTTCCCAGTCCCTTGGTTCTCAACTTATGCTGAGAATAAGATTTTCCAACTGAGGTCAGTGGTATTCAGTGGTACCAGATCTTTCCCATGCTATCTTGCTTTATTATTATTAGGGGCTGGACTGGACCAAAGAGAAAGTGTTTTATTGTTTTAAAAAGTTTACAAGTAGAGGGCCTGGAGCTTTGGCTCAGTGGTTAAAGATTCCCCAGTACCAATGTAAAGCCAGATGCATAAAGATAGTGTATTTACCTGGAGCTTGTTTGCAGTGGCAAGAGACCCTGAGGTGCTCATTGTCCTCTCTGCTTGCAAATAAAGTTTTCTTTAAAAAAAAAAAGACTTGGGACTTTGGAACTCCCCCCCCCAAAAAAAAAAGAAGTTTACAAGTAGAAATCTCACCTTGATCAAGACAGGGCACCTGATCTTTCTAAACCTTAGTTTCCTTATTTGTAAAATAGGGCTACTAACAGTTCCTGCCTTACGTAGCTCTTGTGAAGCCCAAATGTACTCATGATCATAATAAGTGCTTGGAAAACATTAGCTGATATTACTTTATCACTATAGCTAGGAAAATTCTGGATCTCTGGATGAGAGCACCTGTGTCTCACAATGAGACACCCTGGGTGTCACAATGTCTCCCACAGGTCACAGATTTGTGGCTTTCTGACATCAGGCTCCTTGACATCTTCCTCAATTAGCTCCTCAGTCCCTGGACCCTTAACTTTCCAAATTCCTTTAATGGGTTAGTGTTGATAATGAGGGAGAGGCTGCTGGTGCCCAGTGAGGCTGGGCACACCCTGTGGGTGCTCATCCTCAGCTGTGCAGGAAGTCGACTTTTCTGTCTTCCCCGTCCTGCAGGCTCGTCAGCTGGAACGCCATCCACTGCCTCAGAATAGTCAACTTGCTCAGTAAGCGCGCTAATTACACTGGCTGCTTCTCCTTTGTTTCCTGAGCTCGCTGATGTGCTATTTATAGCATTTCCAAAGATGTTTGTCAGTGGTGCCCTTTTATTCCTCCTCTAAGATGTGCCATGAGGGCAAAAACAGCCATAACAAAGCGCCACAGGCCTCTGCCACCAGGCAACTTTTTGGGTAAGAGCGCTATGTTTTATTTTATTTTTAGCACAGTATTTTTCCAACAAGATACCTCAGCTAGTCATCAGGCTCTTTAGAATTGGAATAATTTGTTTTAAAAAAAAAGATAAAGAAAGGAAGAAGAAGAAAAGAAGGGAGGAAGGAAGAAAAGGGGAAAGAGAGAGAGGGAGAGAGAGAATGTAAATAAAAATTGTGGCCAGCATCCAGGCCATGTGTTTGAAAGCTATGAGCAAGAAATTAAGAAATGTAGCCTATCTGACATCACAAATCAATGTGGCCCAGAGAATCTCGCCCTGTGCCCATATGGGCAGATGAGTTGGTTCACTGTGTGGGAGCAGCCGGGTGCCAGGAACCACTCAGCAGCCCCTTGAAGCATGGAGGATGCCGGGCAGTTGGGCTGGGCCCCTGTCTCCATCATGACAGAGCATGACAACACAGTTCTCTTTCTTTTGTCAACACTTATGAGTATGAAGAAAACACTAAACTCAACGTTCTTTGAACCTGGTCCAGGAGATAAAAGGAGTGTGAGAGGAGGTGGGCTTGCTACCCCATCATGGCAAGTGAAACCACTTTTTATAAGACCTCAGGATGGTCAGACCAGAAGGTGGTGAAGAAGAATTATGCACTATCTTCCATTCTCCTAGGTTAAAGGCTGCCTCACAGAGTGCCATTTCTTCTGTAGTGGCAGATTTGTGAAGACATGTTGCCCAGCAGATCTTAGGATGTCTGATGCCTTTGCTGGGGCAGCAAGTGCAAAAGATGAAGACAAAGCCATCCGTATGACAAAATACCCTCCCACAAAGTCACAGACTGCTGGGCAGAGTTGGGTGTTACATGGATGGTCTAGGTAGAACAGATCATCAAAGGGTTAAGAGAGGCAAAACCAGGCACATCTTCAGTGGTACACATCAAGTGTCTGCTTCATAGCCATCCGTGATACTATCTGGGTCACACTAGAGAAGCCTGCCCCTAGGCAGTGTGACCTTGGACAAAATGCTTCCCAGACTGCCAGTGTTATCATTTGTAAAATATAAAGAGTGATCTTCACACCCACTTTTCTGAGGGTAACATTGAGCACACTTCTTGGGAAAGCTACTTAAATAGCAGCAAGTCCCATGACTCTGCACAGGATGGCTGGGAACTAAACCCTTCTTTCTTCTTTCAGTAACAACCACAGAGCCGGATGCACTTCTAGCTGATACTCATGGGCGTTGCAAGTAATCCAATAAAATGCATCAGAAGTTTGTAGAAGAAAGCAAGCAATTCTTCCAATAGTTAACAAATTTTCATGATTAACTTTATGCTGCATTGCTAGAGGTACAAAGGCAAATAAAATAGTGCTCCAAAAACATGTGGGGAAAAAAAAACAGTGAGCAATTTGGGAATTGTACTTCTGTTTACCCTTATAATTATAAGGCTAATTAAACCCTGATTAGTGGTCGTGATGTATAAATACTTTTGCAGTGCGTGGTTCCCTTGTGGAACATTCAAGGCCCATGAAATTCAGGTACACAAACAAACTACCATTTACTGAAGGCTCAGCTACCTTCAGCTTCAGTCATACATGTGATTAGTCTACAAAGCAAAATACAGCTAATAAGTTACCTCCTTTCTCAAATTTTGAGGATGATAGCTATGTATGACCACTGCTATCAAATTTTGACATACTAATGATATAATTAAATACATTTCTGATTATTAAGATACTATGGGAATTCCAACTAGTCCAGCCACTATGGAAATCAGAATGGAAAGTCCTCAAATGAAAACTAGAAATACCATGTAATCCAGCTATACCACTCATGGGCCCATGTACCCAAAGAACTCTAAATCAACAGACCACAGAGACACTTGCACATCTATGTTACTGCATCAGTATTCACAATAGCAGAGTTATGGAATCAGCCTAGGCATTCATCAGCAGGTGAATGGATAATAGTGACATGACTGTTGTGAGGGTAACCAACCACTTTCTGATTGGATTTGAGGCCCGGTCCATAGGAGGGAATTAGTGTCTGCTCCTGTCAATCTGGTCACTAGACTGTGGCTGGGAAGGTCATTGATCCTAGGGGTGAGCCAACTACTATTATTATGCTAAATGGACAAGCTGTCCAACCACCATCTAAATGTCTAGGTTAGTGCTGCTCTCAGCCTCAGTCACAAAAGCTTCTTTCTGCAGAGATCACAGGTTAGTGTAGACACTCATAATTGGCAAAAGTTCTGAAGATAAGTTGTTCTTTAAGTGCTTTGCTCAAGGCACAACGTCTCTATCACCCATTCCAAGGCTCAGGAAATATTGTGGAAGAGTGGGTGGAAATAATGTAAGAACCAGATGGGGAGAAGTGCTGTGAACTGCTGTCTTCTGGGTAGGCCATGGCCATTATATGCATGAACTCACAGCAGCTGAGGTTTTCTGCACAACATTGGGTCTGTTGGCATTTCATCACAGATGGGATGGAGCTCACAAGACTCCTATTCCTCCTAGAGGGGCTTTTGAAAGTTAATGGTTGCTAGGAGAGAGAAAGTCATGGTCTTCAATGGTGTAGTCACTGATAACTTCCTATACTCCAGTGAATAGCTCTATACCTATGCTCATGCAAGCAACCCTGATGGGAAAGGGGACTCGTGGAGAAGAAGGAGTTTAGTGGGACTAGAATGGGGAAAAGAGAGGGTAACAGGAGTGAATTTGATAAAAATATATTATATTCATGTATGAAATTATCAAAGATAAAATTTAAATTAAGCATGTTATAGTATACATATAAAATGGAGTTTTATTCAGCCATAAAAACAAAATGATATCATTTATGAGAAATATGAACAACTGGAGATTATTACATAAAGTAAAATAACTTAGATGAAAATTGCATGTTTTTCTCGTTTTTGGATCTTAGATCTTATACAGATACATATATACATCCATGCATTGAGAACATGGAAGGAGAAGTGAGGCTGTCTGAGAGAATGAATGGGAATAATGGGAGGCAAGACAGAGGAGGATGGGAAGGTCAATGTGGCCATTAAACATGACATACTTGTAAGAGAATGTCCTTTTTAAAACTCATCACTATGTACAGTGAATATACATCACTTTAAAAAGAGCCATGGGGAGTTACGTTCTTCAGTGGTGATGGCACTGGTGAGCTGTCCATACTCCAGTAAATAATTCCCCACCCATGCTCATGTAAGAACCATAATTCAACTCATAGGGTCTTTCACATGTGTGAAAAAACGCATGTGCATGCTCTCTCTCTCTCTCTCTCACACACATACACACACACACACACATACACACACAAAGACACGAGAGGAATAGAACAGGGAGAGCTGAGAAAAGGGGGTTATATATCCATGCATGAAATTATCAAAAATCAACACTAAATCCTTGAATTTTAAATTGAATTTCTGAAGTAGAATGTTTTCATCAGAGAGGCTTTCTTATCTTTGAGCAACTGAATCTTCCAGCGTTCCCCCATAGAGCCTGGAAACTGAGGGTTATAATTATAAATGTGGAGTCTTAGCATTAGACAGACCTTAGGGACACCTGGTTTAACTCCCATCCAGAGTAGAAAGATGTTGTTTCTAATGACTGCTTATTTCCAAATCAAGTATGTTTGGTATTAGGAAACACAGTACCTGATGACGCAGCTCCTTGTTGTTTGTGGAGAATTCTCATTAACAGAGACATTGTAAATTTTCAACATTAATCCAAAGTAGAACTTCTACATTAAAAAGCTAGCATTGAGTCTATCCTCTGGTGAATTGTAAAGAGCCATGAAGTAAATATTTTGCATTCTGTAGGCCAGCAAAATATGGTCTCTGTCCCAATCATGTTCCTTGTATTTTTGTTTCCTTTTGTAAATGTTGCAAGTGTAAAAACCATCCTTATTTCACAAGTTATTAAAAAGATAGGCTTGACTAGGTTAAATCCGTGAACCAAAGTCTTCCAGCTCTTAATGTGTATGTACATCCAATTCTTACACATTTATACACATATAAAATATATGATATTTGTACATATAAATATTTACATATATGTAGAACTCTGTGTACATGTATACCTATATGTGAATATATAATGGCATATGCTTTGCAAAGATATATTTATAAACATACTTATATGTATATATACTTATTATATCATATATTAATGCATATTTATGTATAGATATAGAGGATATCATATATAAATATAAAAGCATATTTATGAGTGCTTATAAGTACATAGGCTCTTAAATATATACAAATAAATGAACACATATATTTTGTGTTTAGCAGAATGTTTCTGGCTGCTCTGGAGTCAGATAAAACTGGATTAATCTTTTATTACCATAGCTTACTATGTTCAGGAGGCAGGACGATTGACTGAATCTCTTTGAGCCTTTTTAGTAAACTATAAAATTGAGAGATACATGTGGTGACAGGTTACAGTAAGAACTCCAATGTTTTACCCTCTCTTTCTCGTCCACACCCGCTGCCATGTACCTTAGTACTGCTGTCACTCCAGTCCTGTGTGACCTGCTCTGGTCACTAAGGTGTGGGTACGTTTGATAGGAGGGCATAAAGCTCCTGTGTTCTATTTGTCTTTTTAGTCCTCGGCCCTGGTCATTTAAACCTTCTGATTTTAGCCTGAAGAAGGAAGAGAAAGTTGGCCCAGCCAAAGCCAGCCTAGGTTATTCAACGACCAGCAAAGTCCCACACATATGAAGAGCTCCAGGCTTAACAAGAAAAACCACCTAGATGCCCCTCAAATAATTAACCACATTGTGGGATGGTTTATTATGCAGCATTATTGTAAAACTAGAGAACTAATAGACACAGCACAGACCTGTTTGCAGAAAAATTTTTTTTCCCTTTTCAGAGTCTCTACAGCATTTAAAAAGTTATTCAGCATAACTGTCCATCATTTGTCTAACCTTTAGTTTGTAAGAGCCCTTTGCTCCTCTTTACATATTTCATATGACAACTGATTCCCAGTCTGTTGGTTGAAGACTACAGAATCAGTTCTAAAGGCAGGCCTCCAGTAGCAAAGGCTTGATACAAGAGCTACTCTTGCTTCTTGGTGAGGGGTCCTGTCTCAAGGCAGGCTGCACTGTTGGAGAGAAAAGTAAGGAGGGCAGCTGATCTGGCCTGAGAGTCCAGAGGAAACCCCTTTGCCAGCAATATTAGCAGAGGGATGTCATCTGTTAGACACTCAAGCTGCAGTAGCTTGAGGACTCATCATGAAACATGACCCTGTGCCCAGGACAGTTGTCCAATCAGGAAAGAATCCCAGATTCCTGCACTGTTTGGAGGGCTTCAGGCTAGAACTCCTCCTGAGCCATGGCTGCATGGCTGGACAGCAGGATGCACACCAGCATGGCTTTGCTGCAGGCTCTAGAGAGTGTCAGCAAGATAGCACCCTGGTCTCATCTGTGTATATTCCTCTGCACATTACCCAAGCCCTCAGATGCCTGCAAATGAGCCCATAAACCCTCAGCACTCTAGCCTCCTTCCCTGGTTCCTGTTCATTTTTCAGACCACAGGAAGACTTAGCTTAGAGATGATGACTTGGATCAGCACTGGAATATGTTAATTAGGTCCCACTTCTCATCAAAATAGTAGTTGTTTCTCTTTTATCATGCCAAGGACTAGAAAAGATAACACAGGGTGGATGATGAGAGCATTTATCCAGCCAAGAAGACAGTGAGGCACCTGTCACATTTCTTCAGCGTAAGAGGTTGACTTAGTGCACTCTACTCTTCAGACTAGAAATGACCACTCTCTGTTCCCATAGACACAGACTCAGTCATATTCTTCTCTAGTCCTTGTGCCTCTGCCTGAGCTTTTAAAACCTCTATGCTGGAGCCTTCTGAATTAGAGTAAAAGGATTTTCATTTAGTCTTTGAGGCCCATTATGCATAACGACAAAGGACAACTTTGACTTCCTTCTAAATGTCAGCTAGCAAAACATCTGTTAGCCTGAGAAAACATGGCGTTCTGCACAACACAAGCTCACCTTAGCGCCTGCTGTGAGCAACTAGGCATTTCTCAGAATCCTTGCTACAGCCATTAGGATGAACATCAAAATGGATTAAGGGACAGAACAGCGTGTGTGTGTGTGTGTGTGTGTGTGTGTGTGTGTGTGTGTGTGTGTGTTCTCCCTTTTCCTTTTTATTTATTGTCATTATAAACTAAGAAGCCTAAAGAGAAGATAGAATGATCTAGATGGATGAGATTTGATCTGGAATTCATGGGTTTCAGGTTCTATCCCAATTATTGGGACCTACTTGATTAATTCAAAGATTAGAAGTAGAAATGGAGTGTGTCACATTAGCGCATCTTTATTTTTTCAAAGAAAACCCTGATTTTTTAAAAAATATGGTTATATCTTTATTTATTTTTAAAACATTTTATTTATTAATTTTCAATCATATATATATATATATATATATATATATATATATATATATATGGAGAGAGAGAGAGAGAGAGAGAGAGAGAGAGAGAACCAGGGCCACCACCTTGTGGATCTCGCTTATGTGGGTCCTGGGGAATTGAACCCGGGGCCTTAGGCACTGGAGGCAAGTGCCTTAACTGCTGAGCCATCTCTCCAGCCCTGTTTATATCTTTAGATGAGCAATGATGACTCGTTTCTTAGGTCTGAGTTAGAGAAGAAGGAACTTACGAGCCTGACTACATGGTTTTGGATCAAGGAAGATCCTTCTCGCTCCCATAGGAACAAAGACTATCACAGTAGAAATTATGATGAGTTTCAGAAGAGGATACTAAATGAATTTTTTGACGTATGGTATTTTCAACCATATTATAAGTCAAGTTTAATCGTGTTTTTAGATAGCAATTTCTTAGTCTTGAATAGATAGACCTACTAGACAGAAAATCAGCAACTGTAGAGATGACTTGGGCAGCTTTATCAATCAGTGTGAGCTACGACAGAGAGCTCCATCCAGCATTTGCAGAGTGCATAGTCCTTCCAAGAGCGCACTAGGGTAGGCATAAATGAGGACATAAAACTTCTCTCAATAAGTGAACAATAATTTCAAGTTTGCATAGTATGCTTTCCAGTACTACATCGAATGGAGCTCAACAATTTAAAGAAATTTAGGAAACTCCTCAGTATAAACTTATATACACCCTAAGTCACAATCAATTACAAAGGATACTAGGTGATAGCTTTCATTGATGGAAGCAAAAATAAATATCACAGTTTTAAGGGTCCATCTAAAGTGGTATCCAGAGGAACACATAATTTTTTTTGAGGTAGGGTCTCGCTCTAGCCCAGGCTGACCTGGAATTCACTATGTAGTCTCAGGGTGGCCTTGAACTCACAGCAATCCTCCTACTTCTGCCTCCCGAGTGCTGGGATTAAAGGCGTGCACCACCAAGCCAGGCAACACATAACTTTTAATGTTTTATATTAAGAAAAAAAATCTCAATTCTGTGATATAGGCTTCCAGTTTAAAGCAGATTAATTTATTTATTTGAGAGAGAGTCAGAGAGTGAGTGTGAGGATTGGTGTGCCAAGCCTCTTGCCACTGCAAAGACCTCTAGACACATGGGCCACTTTGTGCATCTGACTTCACGTGGGTACTGGGGAATCGAACCCAGGCCTTCAGGTTTTGCAAGCAAATGCCTTTAACCACTTAGCCATCTCCCCAGCCCCCCCATTTACAATATAGAAAAATAAGACAAATCATCAGCAAAGCAAGTCGAAGGAAGTAAATAATATGAAATTGAGTGAGAAATAATGAAACAATGGAAAAATAAAATAAATGAACAAACTCAAAATTTAATGAATATGTGGCACCCTAGGCTCATCCACCGTTTGCTTTCTACATTTTCAACTATCAGTGGTAAACTGTAGTCCCAAACTATTAAATGGAAAGTTCTAGAAATAAACATTTAACTTGTTTTTAAATTGTCCATTTTTTTCCTGAGCATTACAATGAACCCTCTTGTGGTACCACTCTGTCTCAGGACATAAGTTTTTTCTTTGCCCAATGTTCTCACATCATATAGGTCACCCAGCGATTTGTCTCTCTATAGCTATCTAGGTTATCAAATCGAATGTCATAGTGTTACTGTACTTGTGTACAAATTAGACTTATGTCACCTTTCAGTGACCCCAATGTGCAAGAAGAGTTGTGATGGCAATTTGATATACAGAGAAAACTGTTCTTCATTTAGAAGTTTGGTGACTTCTGACTCTAGTCGATGGGAAAGTTTCAACTCATGACAGTGGGACCATTAATGAGGAAGTCTGAAAGTCTATTTACCATCACTTATCAAGAACTTGACCTATGTGGATTTAGTTCCCCTTTATAACAATTTTTCACACAAGTTTTAAAAAATTTAACCTGGCTCTACCTAAAAGACTGTTCAGTCAATATAACAGAGTTGCTTACATATCCATGATTCTAATTATACTATTTACAATAGCCAGTAAATAAAACTAATGTAGAGGTTTACAAACAGATGACT
>PVHP010038909.1:0-16604 GCA_004024765.1 Zapus hudsonius | reverse complement strand
GATGCTAGCTCTACCCTGTTTACATGTGTGTACCAGGCAAGTGGGTTTACCTCTGTAGACTCACCTGTGATGTTCAGTCAGTATACCCTAGGGCTGCTGAGAAGGTGGCACAAATTAATTTAAACCTGCAGGTTTAGCACAGTGCCTGGACACATACTGATTGTTCAAAAATCATTATTATTGTCTGCTGTTGTTTGAATATGTTTTGTCTCCACTAATGAGGCTCCGTCCCCTTTGTGGCAGAGCTGGGAGGTGGAGATTATTAGGAGTTGTTAGGATCATGGTGGTGGAGTCCTCATGAATAGAGTAATACTTTTCTTTTGTTAGTGAGTTCTTCCTTGTTTTGGATTGTGTTAGTTACCAAGGCTGCTCATGCTGGTTTGTCTTTCCTGTGCATACCTGCTTGCCTTTCTGCCTTCATCATGAGCGGAACAAACATGGTCTTGTATTTTCCAGCTTCCAAAAACAGAAGCCAAAGTAAATCTCTTTTCTTTATGAATGACCCAGTTTTGGTCATTCTGTCATAGCAACAAAAAATACACTGAGATAAAAAGTAACAACAGAGTTACTGCTCAGAAATCAACCTATGGCTCTCATACAGGAGTAGAGGGTATATAAAATGACATGTGTAGATGCAGCAGTTGGATAATGGCAGTTGATAATTATCAAAACATTTTAGTAACTAATAGCAAAGAAAATAAAATGAAATTATAAACCTGGATGTGCCCCAGTATGGGTGTGGCTTAAAGATAGTTGAAAAATTCTTTTATTAGCAGAATGCTATGAACACTCTAATAATTGCCATTGTGGTCAAATGACAATGAGAAGTGTAGTGTGACAATATGAAGGAAAAATATTAGAAAAATGATTGTGAAATTAAGCATTATAAACTGTCAGTAAATCTTAAGTATGCCTGATTGTTTGATTAATTCCCTTAATTCTTTAGACATTCAATTTAACTTTTTTTCTAAAGTGACAAAATATAGTTGCACAGTAAAAATTGTCATATCAAACTCTCAGAACGTTATGCAGTATATTCTCTGACATTTCTCAAAAATGATTTATGTAGCTTTTTCTGTATTTGTTCCATTGCTATTCCTAGTTAGATTCATTTTCTGCCAGTAATACCACTGAGTAAAACTGGAACTTTGTACTTATTTTGTGAACCTTTAATTACAAGTCAATGCTTTGAGTGACAGTATAACACTTCAACTTGAGGAGAGCATCAGGTACCTTCTCATTGCTGGGTCAAAACACCCAACCAGAAGCAGCTTATGAAGGGAAAGGGTTTGTTTCCATCTTGGAGTTTTGATGAGAAACTTCATCACCTTTCCACAGCTGCAGAGAGGAAATAGAGTGAACTCAGAATAGCCAGTGGGCTAGAGCAGCAATCCTCAAGACTCAATCCTCCCCGTGACACACCTCCTCCAGCAAGGCTCCACCTCCCGAAGGCTCTGCCAGCTGAAGATTTAGTATGAGGCTTAATCGCCAACACACAGGAGACTATGGGGAATGTTTCACAACCAAGCTGCCACAAGGAGAAAGTTTAGAAAAAAGGAGCTTTTCTCCATAGTACGCTCATGTGAAAGTGACATTGAGTCATACATACTAGAATGGAGGATGGGATGAAGCATTTCCTTTCAGGTTAATTAAGGAGCAATTATGTTTGTGACTGTGTTACAACAGTGCACCTCATGGTGACCATTGAATGTTTAATCAAGTGTTTATAAGCTATGTAAGAAAGCATTATGGGCTGGAGCGATGGCTCAGTGGTTAAGGCACTTGCCTACAATGTAAAAGGCCCCGGGCTCAATTCCCCAGGACTCACGTAAACCAGACCCACAAGGTGGTGGCCCTGGTGCTCTCTCTTTTTCTCTCTCATTCTCTCTCTCTCTCTCTCTCTCTGTATCTCTCTACTTGAAAATGAATAAATAAAATATTTTTTTTAAAAAAAGAAAGAAAGCATGGAACTAGTCCATCTTCTGAATTTAACATTAGCAACTCGATGTGTTGAAAATGAATGCTAGCTCAGAGGAGAGTTCATATGCATTTCCTGAGCAACTGATTTCATTAGGCTTTATTTGGGGTGAAGTAAAAAGAGCAAGGAAGATTCATTCCACTTAAAAGCCTTCCCTTCCAGCTTCATGAAATCAGCATACACCATGAGAACCCCAGTTCTGGCCTTGCCCCAAGTAGTGATGCATTTAAATCCCACTTTGTTTATTTGCTGGCTACATATCCTTAGGTAGAGCACCTGTCTTCATGGAAATTCTCTTTATCAGTCTGTCAAATGAACTATGGAGAGGAGATGGCTTCATGAAAGGGCCTCTATGGAATGCCATGTTCTCACTTATGTATCTACTGAAGTCAATGCTATTTCTCTTATCTTTAAATCAGGAGGTCTTTTATGACTCACGCTAAAAGGATTACAATATCACTATCATTTTTGTCACGATACCTTATCTGCACAACTTAATTTTCTGTACAGAATCCAACTCCCTTTGAAGATATTTGAAGTTGCTTTCATCCTTTGAGACTCTAAAACGAGGTATATGACCTCTCACTGATGTTCACACTCATGCTCCCCCTTCTTCCCAGAGAAAAGAAACAAAAGAACAACTGTCCACTGTTTCTCCTCTTCTCCTGGTGCACCTGCGTTCAGTAAGACAGGGACTACACCAAAATCTCTAGTCCAAGTTTAGAGACATAATGTAAGTACATTATGCATTTATCCCTTTTATTTTTGAGACACACCAATTTTTAAAATAAAAATTTAGCCAGGTGTCGTGGTGCATGCTTCTAATCCCAGCCCTTGGGAGGCACAGGTAGGAGGATTGCTGAGTTCAAGGCCCCCCTGAGACTATATAGTGAATTCCAGGTCAGGCTGGATTTGAACGAGACCCTACTTAGAAAAACAAAAAATAAATAAAATTAAATAAATAAAAAATTTAAAGTTTCCATATTTATATATTGTCTATTTAAAATATTTCCCTTAATACTCCCTTTACCTGCCCTTCCCCTTCTGTTAGTATTTTCCCCCTAGATAGTTTTATATCTATGTTTATGTCATTAAGCTAATAATTATTTTTTGTTTGTTTTTTCAAGGTAGGATTTCACTCTAGCCCAAGCTGACCTGGAATTCACTGTCTAGTCTCAGCCTGGCCTTGAACTCACAGTGATCCTCCTACCTCTGCTTCCCAAGTGCTGGGATTAATGGTATGCTCCACCACACCCTGCCTGATAATTATTTTTGATCTGATAAATTTGCATCATCATTTTCTCTTTCACCCTCTGTATCTCTTTCTCTCCCAACTCTATTTTGGTATCTGTCTCTCTTATTCTGAAAGAACTCAGAGAATTGATTAAAACCCTAGGCAAAAATTTAACATGCACAGTTCTAAGATTGTTATTCAGGTGATAAATGAAAGACTTTTCTTGATGAGGGAAGAGAAAAGGCACTTTTGGTATTGTATTGCAACTCAAGAGGACTTTAATTTCTATGTGTTTTGTTTTTAAGGATCTTATTACTCGATTGAGGAATAGGTATAACTTACTTGGAATGTGTGTTTGTATAGACAGACATGTATATATGAATTATGTGTATTGTGTATACTTTCTACATAGTTGATATTATTCAAAATAAAGAAGTATACCAAAAAGTATACTGTATTTCTTACAAATCTTTTTCCTGGTTATCAATAAGTTTTATATTTCTTATTGTTGAGGTTTAAGAGTTTTTTGTATATTTTGCTGTTTTGGAACTTTATTTGACATAGCTTTGGCAAATATCTTCTCTCAACCTGTGGTCTGCCTTTCCAGTGTCCTGACACTCACTGTCTGTGGGTTTTAATTGTAATGAAGCCCAGCTTCTCAATTATTTCCTCCATGGATTAGCCCTTGGTGGTTCCTGTTCCCTCAATAGCTGAGGGAATGCTTGTGGTCTTCAGAGTATAAATAAGGCCTAGGTGTTACTGCTTTCTAGTCTTCAGTCTCATTCTTGGCTTCTATGTTCTAGGAGAATTTATGAAGTATATTTTCCATTAATTGAATTTATTTTGGTTCAGGTTTCCTAGTCATTTGTTATTCTTTTTAATTCAACATCTGAATTTTTCATCTGTCTGCATTTCCAACCTAATGGCCATTATCTCCTTGTTACTGAGAAGTCTAATGGAAAATTTTAATTGTTTAAAACATAAAACACTATGTACATATTTTATAAATTGTTCATGAGAAGGGGTAAATCCCGTGATTCTCTAGAGAGCACTCCTTATGCTGTCTGAAGGAGTTAAATAAAATAAAGGAATTTAAAAATTACCCTGTCATTCACTTTTTCTCTTTCTTTACCCTTTTCTAGAAGTTTCTATGCTGGGCCAGTGTTCTATAACCTGACAGGAATTAAATGAATTATCACCAAGATGAGCATAATTCAGAACACAAATATTTCCTGCAGGGACTGTCAGAGCTCAGTTCTGGAGGAAAACGTGGCAGTGCATAACTTTACTAATTTGAAGAAGCATAGAGGAAAATGGACATCGAGGCATTGGCAGAGCCTTGATCGTGACCACACTTCTGCATAGGTAGAGATGACATATTAAGGGGCAGAGCCATAGTGGTCCTGTGCTTGATTATGAAGTAGTCCACTGACAAGTCACAGGCTCCAGAGCTGCTCCTCAGTAGAGTACAGGACACCAAGATCCTCAAATGTGCACTTCAGTAACAATCTTTTCCCTCTCATTTGCAGGAGTACCATATGAAACTCTATCAGGGTATTTGTTCTCTTCTCTTCAGGGAGAATCTAAATAAATACATTTTAGGACAATAACTATACTGTAATCTGCAATTCACTTTCTAACATGGTCCCAGCTAGAATACGTTTTGCAGAAAGCCTTCCGATTTCTGATATTTGCTTGGTATTCCTTGTCCTTTTAATTAATATGTGTGAGTTATTTATAAATTATTTTTCCACTTTTATATGTATTTCTTTACTGACATTTCTAACTTGACAGCAAGACTATATTATTAAGAAGTATTTTATTTCTTATAAGATAAAGCTACATTAAGCTAAATTGTTACATTCTAAATAAAATTGTTAGAGACAGATATTTCAGATAAATTCTAAGTTTGAAATAAATTTGTCCAAAACAAGATGCAGTGCTATGCAAAAAAGTTAGACATAAAATATAGAGGCAGAGAGAGAGAAAGAGAGAAAGAGAGAGAGAGAGGGGGGAAAGGGGAAGAGGAAGAGGAAGATGAAGAGGAGGAGAAACATAATCCATGATGACATCAGATATCCAAGATCTTTAGTGGGTCAAAGAGCTCAAGAATTGAGTATATTCATGAGGCTATTTGCTGGTGTTGGTGGAGGAGTTTAAGACTGGCAATATTTTCTAAACAGGTATATGTGTTCCTAAACTCTACTATTAGTGTTTTTCATTGCAACTTGGAGGTGAAATTAAGGTAAATTAATGTAAAATGGGTACTTCCATAGGGCTTGTGAATTAGAGAAGTCCCCAACCCAAGGACAAAAAAAAAAAAAGGATTTTTAATTTACTGCAATTGATTCTGATTATAATATGCCAACTCAAATTCCCTCATTGTGCTTTCATACCTGGTTTTGTCTTAGTAAGTTCAAGACACAGAGGTTTATTATAGGAGGTGAATAGAGAAAACTCCAGGCAGGTTTTATTATTAAAGAACTTTTCTATTTAGGTAGCTTTGAATGTCAGTAGATAAGTACAATGTCACAGGAAAATACAAACTTGTTGACAGCATTCTTAAAAAAAAAATCCATCAATGTTGCCTTTTAATCATGCCCCATACATTTTATGGTATTAGTTTTTAATCAAACACATGCTTCTTTTCTGAAGTCTTTTACATATGCCTAGCTCTCAATCTATGTAGCCAGGATTAGAACATATCCTAGGCTGGCCTTTACTGCAAATGGGAAGATTACTTCTCAAATGCCAATGAAATCAATCAAAGGGAGGGTGAGGTCATGATTTTAAATATTCAGAAACTAAATCCTTCACACTCAAGGAAAGAAGTCTTTTACATAAGAGAATAAGAGAAACCATGTTCATTTATCAACAGCTCTTCCTGTGACTAAAAATGGAAAAAGTAAGGTTCTTACAGATGTTTTCTTTCTACTACAAGATAGACAAGTAGCTCCGAGGGAGGAAATCAGGAAAAGAAAAGTGCTACACTTGAAAAGGACACAAAAAAGAAAATAATAATCACATAAAGTAGCAAGAACTAAAGGGTTGTGGATGTAGCTTAAAGTCAAGAGTGTTTACCTAATGTATGTGTGGCCTGGGTTCAATTCACTGTACTGAAAGAAAATTAAAACTCACTTAATTTTTTATCTTTATTACTCGGACAAAGGCACAGGAATTTTATAGAAATTCCCTAAGAAACGTGGGTAGATAGCATATTGAAAGCTTTCTAACTCCAATGTTCTAGGTAAAAACTATTTCAAGATTTCTTACTAACTTAATTATGAATTGGATATGATTGAGCATGACTTTTAAAATCGGTTAAGGATTATTTGTAATTTCTGCATGTATTTTTTCACACTTTTTTGTTGCAATTACATTCTTATTGCTGAGATGAAATACTCAGCTGAAAGTAGCTTATGGTATGTCATGGTTTGATCCAGGTTTCCCCCACAAACAATTGAATGTGTTCTGATAGATCGATCCTCAGCTGATGGCAGTTTGGGTTTTACAACCTCAATGAAGCTGTGTTGTCAGGGGCGGGCTAATGGAGTTATAAACCAGCTTCCCCTTGCCAGTATTTGGCACACCTTCCTGCTGCTTTTTGCAGTGCTGTGGCGGAGGTGATGTCCACCCCTCTGCTCATGCCATCATTTTCCCTGCCAGGATGGAGTCTCCCCTCCAGTCTGTAAGCCAAATAAACCCATTCCTCCACAAGCCACTTTTGTTTGGGTTCTTTCTGGGCAACAACTAGTGACTACAACATGGGAGAAAAGGGTTTATTTCAGGCTTATAGTTTTGAGGGGAACTTTCCTCATGGCAGAGTAGGAAATGGGCTCATATCTTCTCATAGCAACTGCATGGAAGCTACAGAACGGAGCTAGATCTGAATACCCAGTGGGCTGGGCATGTAAACCTCAAGGTCTACCACCAGAGACGCACCTCCTCCAGCAAGGCTCCACCTCTCAAAATGCCAAAGTCTTGGGGACCAAATAGTCAAACACATGATACCATGGGGGGTATTTTATTCAAACCACAACATTGGCCATACCTCTATTATTATAAAAGTAGTATTTAAAAAAAAATTTACTTATTCATTTTCAAGGAGAGAGAGAGAGAGAGAGAGAGAGAGAGAGAGAGAGAGAGAGAGAGAGAGAGCACAACAGGGCCACCACCTTGTGGTCTGGCTTATGTGGGTCCTGGGGAATTGAACTCCGGGGCCTTAGGCACTAGAGGCAAGTGCCTTAACTTCTGAGCCATCTCTCCAGCCCCAAAGTAGTATTTTATAACTATTAAATGTCATTAAATTACATAGGGTTCTCAGATATAAAATATAATGCTTTTAAAAAATATATTAGCTTTATGTAAAGAAAACTGTCTCAGCTCCAAAACAATTTTTTCTCTAAGGTAAGGTAAATTTCAAGTGATTTTTCTCTTGTACAGTTTTTTTTAGATATTTCAAAATTCTTCCAGATGAATATGTGCATCCTGGTAGAAAAGATAATACTATTAAGATAAACATAATTTAAATATCTTAAAGTTATATAGTTACATGGATAAGTTATATGGATAGATGCTTCAAAATGATAGTGATTTCATTATGGTTTTTTTTCAGTAAAAATAACATAATATTATTTGACTATTTTTAATAGGAAACATTTTTTTCCATGATGAAAAAAAGTGTATACTAAATTTACAAACCTAAAAGTTTCCTCAGCCAAAAATTTTGAATTTGTGCTTTTATCATGTTTTGTAAATTTTATACTGATGATTTTCAACAAGCACTCCTCCCCATTACCTGGTTCTGGTTTTAGCCATCTTTATTTACACTTTCTTCTGTGATGGTCCCTGACCCTTGGAGAATATAGAGATATCTATTTATTTACCACTGAGAACTCAATAATCACATATTCTCAGTATTTTTGTTTGTTTGTTTGTTTTGTTTTGTTTTTCGAGGTATGATCTCACTTTGGCCCAGGATGACCTAAAAATTCACTATGTAGTCTCAGGCTGTCCTCAAATTCATAGCAATCCTCCTAGCTCTGCCTCCCGAGCCCAGGTATTATAGGCAAGGGCCACCATGCCCAGCTTCAGGATTTTGACTAGTTTTGATTCTTCCCTGCATCTTCAAAAAGAATCTTCTCTGTACAGAGATAAGAATAAACATGAATATTTACAGAACAATTTAATGGATACAATATATATATATACATATATATATATATGTATATATACATATGGCTACACAAAAGTAGTATCTTCCCTCTTACTACCTATGACTCAGCCATAGGCTTTTGATTGGGTTTTCAGTATCAGGCATGAATTACCTCCCATTGAGCAACCCTCACAGACAATCAGAGTTAGTTATTCTCATAATAGTCAGTAGATGCAGGGTGGAGCCACTACTGAGTAAAACCATTGATTAATTTCTACCCCAGCCCTATGACAGCTAGCCAGCTGAGAGGTGGATTCCAGCTCAGTTCCAACTTGATCGCTCAGTAGGCTGTAAACTAAAGCACATGGTGCCCTCAGCAACAAGGACTTACTGTCTAGTTTCAGGCAACTAAGAAATAATCGACTCACTTACTGAGGGGAGTTCCACTTCTGGAACTGGGGATTTTCCTGTAACATCTATTGTTGCTGATAACAGCATCCATACCTAGACCCAGACTATATCTCTTTTTTAAATGTATTTTTTAAAATTAGCTAACAAAGTATATCTGGTAATTTTAATAATGAGCTTCAGAGAGGTATATTATAAATTCAAACATGATAAAACACTTAAATTCATTTCCATATCTATTGGGTATCCCCTGAATATTCTGTGCTAAATGAGAGATCAACAAGTTGATTGTAGAAGAAAATAAGAAAATGCTTGTCGACTCTGATGGCATCTAGAATTTAAAGGAGATCACAAGAAACATAGCTGAATCAGCATAAAAGCCTGAGTGAAAAGGACACACTATAGAGAAGGAACTTTTTCATAAATGACCCTCCCTTTGATTGAGGTAGAATAGACCTCAATTAAATGTGGATTTATTATAAGCAGAGCTTCCAGCCTCTTCTCCCTGTCTTATGGATTAGAAAGTCTTAGATACAGCTGGGGGGGGATGCTTGGCCCCCAGCATGGTTAAAAGGAGGAAAACAAAAGTAGCTGGTAACCTGACCACACAATAGCAAGGTGCTCAGCAGTTTGAGCATGTTTTGGAAATGTTTAAAACTCCCTGGAGTGCTAAACCCCCTTGTCAACCCTGACCTTGGAAATGCTAACTATCCAATGTGCTTCTGTAATGTCCCCATTTTTGCTTGCCTAAACCCCTGTCCTTTTTTTTTTTTTTTTTGCCTTGTTAAAAGTATATAAAGAAGCTGCAAATTGAGCTCAGGGGCCTCAGTTCTTTGAGAGCAACCTCAGCTATGGACCTCAGGTTCAAGAGTAAACCTCTCCTCCACTCACTCTGGTGTTGGAGTGATTATTCCAGAGACATTCCCACTACATGATCTCTTAAGTTGAAAATGTTGTGAGTTACTTTAAGTGTGTCCTATGAAAGATGTTTGAAGATGAAATTTCTCCATGAACCTGACTTCTGGTTCTAAAACACAAGTCTTGTAGAGTGTAGTATCAGGAAAACTAAATGCAGCTTTCTGTAGCAAAGATGATCATCCCTTTTTACATCGAATGTACATTTAGAAATACTTTAACATTCCTTATATCGGTTTGTATTTTCTAACCAATCATATCTTAAAATCATTGTGGGGATAGAGTGAGACCTTTTTAAAGTGAAATTTCTTTCTGACTTCTTAGACCAGACTGTAATATTGAATTTACAACATAAACCAATTTTGTGATTCAAAGTCTCAGAGGACGCTGACGGATTATGCAGTATAAACTAATCAGGAGGCTGAGGGTGGAGGATTTCTTGTGTCCAGGAGTTCAATGCGGGCCTGAGAAACATTGGGAGACACAGTTACAAACAATGATACCAATAACCACAAGCAAAACACACAAAATCTCAGATGAAACCTCTTTCTCCTTCTATTTTTGTGACAAAATTGAATAGTCATATGTGTTCTATTTAGAGACCCCCCCCCCTTTTTTTTTGAGGTATGGTCTTACTCCAGCCCAGGCTGACCTGGAATGCATTCTAACTCACAGAGATCCTCCTATCTCTGCCTTCTGAGGGCAGGGATTAAATGCTTTCATCACCACACCCCAGCTGATTCATATAACTTGTTTCTCATGGTCACTTCATTTACTTTAGGCTTAAGGAAGAATTTAGCCCTTGTCCCACCTTGGGGTGTCTACTTTAACAATGCTACAACTAAATAATGATGCATATGGCAGTGGAATTCTAGGACTCTGATAAGGGGCAACCATGACAAATGTTGCAAAGCAAAAGAAGAGCCCTCATGTGTGTTGTGAATGATCTCTGAGGCATTAGACACTGGCTAGAAGTGAAGAGATTGCAGACAATCAAAGTTTCTCTCTATAGTCTATACCTTGGGTAAGTAGCAAAGTCCTACTTCTCCAACTGAAAAATTAAAACTGTTAGATGAATTGAGGCAATTTAAACTCTACTGGTTTAGAAACATTAATATACTAAGAACTACACAATAGTATATTTAAATGTTCAATAAGTATTTCAATACATATATGGTTCAAATAGGACACTGTAGAGAACATGAACATGAAGATTTTTCTCTGCTCTGTCTGCAGAGTTGTAGAATAGTGCTATGTGTAGATTCAGAACGGTGCATGCAAGGAATAGATACTCTAGTAATGATTGTTGAGCAAAGGGGCCAAGTTACACAGATGCCTGGCTGTTTATATAAGTGATGTCCTACAAGTTAGTCCTGAATTGTTAAGTGCTTAAGGCTTGCACCCATGCTTTCTTCATTCTTAGAGCTCTTTAATGAGGCTGTATCCCAGGAGGCTGAAGCCTCCTCCTGGAAGATTAGTCACTCCATGTTTGCTCTGTTGAGATACACTCTAGTAACATAGACTCAATACTCACTCAATCATGGCAACCAGTAAGCAATTTTGACTCGTTTTCTATCTATACACACTGATAAAAGCTCTTATAGGTTGATAGATTCTTACTAAATAGCATCTTATAGTAATGTTTGAAATATTTTCCCAAGTTCAAAGATTGCTTCCCTATAAACCTATATTTATGGAATGTTATTAAGGAAGTTTCAAGTGAACTGATTATCAGAAAGATGAGTAAATCTTGATGGAAAGATAATAACAGAACTTAATATGTGTGGTTTAGAAAAGCTGTGATGTCACTGAAATCCCCACAGGGGGGTGTGGTTGGGGGGAGGCTCAGAAATGAGAATGAGTCACAGGATGGTAGTATCATGAAATGAGGTTAATGTATTATAATAGTAGAGCCACCATGTGCACAGAGGAACACTTCACTGATAACTGTGTCTGATTCAGAAGGTAAGCCACGTTTACGAGTATTCCCTTTATATTCTTTTAATGAAAGTGCATGGAAACGATAACTTAATGGTGCATTACAGCACTAATTATTTGGTGATAATCAAAAGGCTTCATGATCTGAAGAAGGTGTTTCAGTACAGCCCATTTAACAACATGAAGAGCTGTTATTCCACCTTTACCTTTCTGCCACTCAGGTGCTCATTTGCCAGCTGCTTTCTAATTAAGATCATATAAAAAGAGAATAACACAAATTGCACAGTCAGGTGAGCACATGAAGTTGAACTATAGTGCCAATAATGAAATTATCTATTTATATGATTTGGAACAATTTCTTAACTATTTATACTGAAACTATTTTATGACACTAGAGACAATTGCATGAGCCTAGGTGATAAGAATCACAGAGAGGAATAAGCCCTCTAACTTTAAGGCAGCTAAAACAATAGTATATAGTTTTTTTCTTAACAGTATGTACAAAGTAATCTAAATTCATGCTAAGTAATTTATAGTAAATCCATCTCCTGATGAATAATGTTACTCTGTAAATAGTCACAGATATTATTTTTAGATTAAACATAAACCTTCTAAATATGTATAGACCAACGACAGAGAAAGAGAGGACAGGAAGATAGGGAGCAAAGTAGGGAAAGAAGAGAAAAGGGGGGAAACAGAGGGAGATCAGGTAGGGAAGAAAAGAAAAAAAAAGAAGGAAAGAAAGAAGAGACATAATCAAGGTCATTATCACAGAAACTCTTTTTCTTTTCTCCCTGGATTCTCCTTTACAATTGACAAATTGGTTTTGGACAATTCCACATGTATTACAACAAGCAAATCATATGTCACCTGGCTTCTCTGACCCAGCTGATGATAATTCAGAATAATTGCTCAGAGCAAAGCATTTCTCCTGCTCAAGATTAGAATGGGTTTCTGAAGTCACTGTGTGAGCAGCTTCTGGCAGGTGAAAGGTGAGCCATCAGGAAGGAAAAGGATATCAGCACCACTACATGCCACTATAATGGACTGTATTCTATGAACAAATACCTGCAAATCAACTTTTTACCTTGTCCCAACACTCTGGAGAAATGTCTATTCAAATCCTTTGCCAATGGTTACAGTCCTTGTCTTTTATATTATTGGGTTACAATTGCTATTTTTAGATAGTAAATGCAAATTATGTTTTAAGTAAAACACTTGGAAAAGTTCACTACCTCACAGATTGTCATGAAGGTTATATTATATGATTTGTAACATGTGCCATGATCAACATCGTGCCCATATGGTATGCATCAAACAAGTGATCATGACAACATGGTATGTGTTTTTAATAACCTGAAACTCAATAAATGCTTCACTCTTGGTCACTAAACATTATTCATATTTCATAGATTCCAAATGTCTTATAATACAACTTTCTTGGTACAAATTAGAGAAAGAAAGTAAAGGTAATTTAAGTCTGATGTCTGCCCCACCACTTGAGATCATGTTACCACATCTCAATTATTTCTGCTCTTTTCAGCTTCATGAATTCTGCTATGGGTCCATACTAAATTTTCATAAAAGTTTTCTTTGTATGAAGTAAAGTTATTTACAATTAAGTCTATTATGTCAATCTCTTAATTTGAGCATATGTTCAAATGCTCTTAAATCTTTGTGTGCATGTATGATGTGTGTGTGCATGTATGATGTGTTTGTGCATGTATGATGTGTGTGCATGTGTGTGTAGGCATGAGGGTGCCACAGCACTTGTGGAGGTGAGAAAACAACTTGGTATGGGTTCTTACCTTTCACCTTGTTTTGAGAGCATCTCTTGTCCACCACTACCTGTGCAAGAACACCTGACCCATGAGTTTCTTGGAAAGTCTCCTGTTTCTGCCTGTCTTTATGCCCTAAGAGTTCTGAGACTACAGATGTATGCTTCTTCAGCCAGATTTATGCGAATGCTGGGAATTTGGACTCAGGTCCCTATGCCTGTGTGGCCAGCACTTTACCCATTGAAATATCTACACAGAAATATATATCCAAATTTTATATTTTTGTTACTTAATTTGTCACAGACACCATATCTGTATTAATTGGCTCTTAAGAAGAGTTTTTGTAATTCCCAATTGACCAATATTAAGTCATTAACAGTTATAAAATAGATAAATAAAACAATTTTCATCATCACATTATAAACAGAAAAACACTCAGAACTGGAAAGTCAGTCTTAGTAATACTAATATATCCAAGAATTTATTGATATCTTAGCACTAAGAAGAAATTGTCATAATGATAAAACTGTCACAGTGGTATTTGCAGGGATGATGTCCCCAAATGCTACTTCAATACTTTATTTTCTACAAGCCATAGCATGAGGGATAAAGAGTGGGGAGAGAGCCCAGTCAGTAAAGTGTTTACCCTGTAAGCATGAAAGCCTGAGTTAGATCTCAAAAGCCCATAATAATAATTTTTTTTAAAAAAAATCAGTGATGGGAGACAGGGAGATGGCTGAGCTGGTAAAAGTGCTTGTTGCATCCATGTAAGAAAAGAAGGCTTGAATATCTATGATTCCAGTGCTGTGAAGAGGCATGGAGGAAGGAGGATCCCTGGAGCTTGCTGGCCAGCCACTTTGACTGCTAAATAGCGGCTTCAGATTTAGTGAGAGACTCTGTCTCAAGGAAATAAAGTAGATGAGTGATAGATAATAACATCTGACATTATCCCTTGGTCTCCATATGTAAGCATACACCATGTATCCAACACACACACACACACACACACACACACACACACACACACACAATAGGCATACACCTAAATAAATAAAGAAAGAAATAATAAACAAAGCTAGTCATGGTGTCCATTTGTAAACTCAATGCTAGGGAGGTGGACACAGGCAGATCTTTGGGGCTAACTGGCCAGTGAGTCTAAACTACTTTATGAGTTCCATGCTAGGGAGAGATCCTGTCTCAAAGAAAAG
This sequence comes from Zapus hudsonius, assembly GCA_004024765.1. Classification (NCBI taxonomy): domain Eukaryota; kingdom Metazoa; phylum Chordata; class Mammalia; order Rodentia; family Dipodidae; genus Zapus; species Zapus hudsonius. Next base: position 1,990 of record PVHP010038909.1, on the reverse strand, counting down.
GTGGATGGCATCTGAGGGACAACAGATAATATTGTCCCTGATTCATATAAACATTTGCACCCACACATATAGGCAATGCCTCACACAGATGCACCTATACAGGTGCACACATATACACACCCAAAGTGGTTAATAAAACTAAGAGTGTACATATGATAAATGTTGAGGAATTATCCACTCTAGAAAAACTGAGAGATCATACAAGGAGATTCACCACCTCAAGAAGTCTTTAAAAAATGCACCTGTTGTATTAGGTCAAAAGATTTGCAGTACAATTTGCAGGAAAAAAGGTAACAGTAGACTTGGTTTTTAACAGTTTTTCCAAGACTCACTCACAAACATAATCCCCTTTCTGTTCTCTCTGGGCTTATGAAAGGACTGGACTTAGAATGGCTTTCAAAAGTAGAGAAGCTTACATACAAATCCATAAAATCCAAGGCATCCTTTTCAATACATCTTGGAAGGAAGTAACCTTTTGTTCTTGTAAAGAAAAATTGATGGTTTTGGGTCCTAAGTTATCTGTCATTTTGCAGAGAATTCTTTTATTTTTAAAATTTAGGAGGAGAACTCAACCTTCCTACCTTTAAAATGACACCTCGGGTAATTGGATTATGGATTAAAGCTCAATCATTATCATGTGCCACACTCATCATTGGCCTATGGATGCCCAGCTTTCATTTCAATGGCTTTATAATAATGAAATAAATACCAATGAGCACAGAGCACATTATCACAAACAAAAAGGGCTTGACATTTACCATTTGCCTTATAATCTCAAACTATCCCATCTCAACTTCCCCTGGACATACATACCTATTAATTTGAAGTTCATCTCTCTCTCTCTCTCTCTCTCTCTCTCTCTCTCTCTCTCTCTCTCTCTCTGTGTGTGTGTGTGTGTGTGTGTGTATGTGTGTCTGTGCATCACTGTGGAGACCAGGTGTCTTCCTCTATCACTTTCTAATTTATTTTGATACAAGTTCTCTCTCAGAATCTGCTTACTGATTCAACTAGACAAGCCAGACAGCAAGTCCTGGGGTTCCTCATCAGTGCTAGGATTACAGGCCTGTGCCACCACCTCTGACATTTTATGTGGGTGCAGAAGATTTAAATTCAGGTCTTCTTCTTTGCTCACCAAGCAGCTTACCCATTGAGCCATCTCCCTAGCTAAAGTCCATGCCTTTGTATATCATTTAAAAAATGGTTTTCAACTAAAAGCTGTAAAATATTAAAGCGTTTATGTATTGTGTGTATGCTTGCATGTGTAAGTCAGGGGTTCTTGCCTTTGCAAATAAGTGCCCCTCCATTTTTACATAAGGGACTCTGAATAAGGGTTCCTCTTATCCCCCATTCTCATCATCATTTGCCATTATTTGTTTTCCTCATAATTGCCATTGTGATTATATTGAAATGGAATTGCAAAGCAATTTTAATTAACAACTCCCTAATGGCTGGGGATATCGAGTACTTTTTCCAAGTACTTATTGGCAAAGTGTGTTTCTTTTTCTTTTTTTTTTTTTTTTTTTGAGAACTATCTGGTTCATTGGTCCATTTATTGATTGGCTGATTTGGGGGTGTTTAATTTTTTTGTAATTCTTTATATAACCTGGATATTAGTCCCTGTCTGATGTATAGCTGGCAAAGATGTTTTCCCATGCTGCAGGCTGTCTCTTCATACTGTTTCATTTGCTGTGCATATGCTCCTTAATTTCACATAATCTCATTGGTCAACTCTTGAGATTATCTCTTGTGCTTTTATCACCTTCATTGAAACATTTTGAAATGTTTTACCTATGTTAGCCTCAAGCAGTTTCAACTTTTTAGGTCTTGTTTTAAGGTCATTGATAGATTTTGAATTGATGTTTTTGTATGAGGTGATATAAATGCACTTTCATTCAATATATGGAAATCCAGTCTCCCAGCACCATATGTCAATGAGGCTGTTTTTCAATCCAGCACATGTTTTTGACAGATTTTTCAAAAGTTTATTGGT